>QEOT01004975.1:0-26800 GCA_003123785.1 Pterocarya stenoptera
TCACGCATGAAAGCCAGCGTTACCACCTTCCGAGTACTTTCAGTGTGAACAAGACAGTTCATGATATCTCAGAAGTCCTATGTTAACGTGTCTATTTATATAAACTGAAATGCTACTTGCACATGGAACGCGTACCTCCCGCGTACCCATGGGTCACTGTAGCTTACTGAAATGGTACGTTCGGAACACACCAAGAATGTTAAAAAATATTTAAAAATATAAAATTTATAACTAATGGTTCGTCCAGCAATAAATGTTGGACGGCTGGTAGCACCATTCTTTGTTAAATAACAAAGAGGTAGTGTTATTATACTTTCTCAATTTGTCTACTTGGTGTGTCTTTAATGTAAATTATATTTTTTTTTTCTTTTTACTTAAATTTTAAATATTTTTAAACATTTTTAAAAAATAAAAAATATCAATACATTAATAGTTACTTCCTTAGTCATTAAGTAAAAAAAAATTAAAAATTAAAAAAATATATATGAGCAGTCAAATTGAGAGAGCATAATATCATTTTCCTTGTTAAATTAGGCCTGTTTGGATTCAAAGTTAATTTTAACTCATTTCATATAATTATTACAACTTTTTTAAATTGTCACATAAAATATAATAAACAATTCAAAATTTTCAAATATCAAAACAATAATAATATTAAATTTTAACAATATTTTATTTAATTTTAAACTTTCATATCAATTTATTTCATTTCAATTCACTTTCCAAACATCACCAAATTATTTTCCTCAAATTACTTCACTTTTATTCAATTTATAGGGATTATTAAAAGGTTCTCGCCTATTTGATTTTTGGCTGGCTCTACTGGGAGCTCTCGTGGGGTCCTCGACAGTACATTTTATTTATATTTGTTTCACATATATTTTTTTAACACTTTTAAATATTATTGTTTAAGAAAAATTTACAACATCATTAAAAAATACTTCATTATTCATTATGTAAANGGATTAATCCGGGCGGATAACCGCCCGGTTTTTAAAATCCGGATCCGGATCCGGTTATGACCGGATATCCGGATCCGGATCCGGTTGAACACCCTTATAATTAAAGGTTTGGACGAATAGATTCAAAATAGTAGCAGCTGTATGTAACATGGTTTGAGCTTTAGTTCCTTGCGATCGTAGCTTGTAAGCTGCGGTGGCAGACATAAGCATCGACAACTGTAATCCTTTGTTGAGGGGGGCTGCACAATTTCTTATCAGTGCCTAGATATTTTGTGCCCGTATAAGCGGATCGAAGATTAACTTGGGCCCTAAAAGCTTTTCCTCAAACTCAACTACCTCTGCAAGCTGGATGCCATCTAACCACTTAATCATCTGGACAACAGCAGCTTCAATTTTCTTCTTCTGAGCTGGGGCAAGCTTAGGACATATCTCCTTATCATTAATAGTGTTCCTCATGCTGTAGGCAAAGTTCTCCAAAGCTGCCTTAGCCATTGCCCTCTCTTTATGTTCTTCATCTTCAGCCTTGAATATCTCTGCTTCCCTGACCATTCTATTAATCTCTTCACTGGACAGTCTCGCCTTGTGACTGGTGATGGTGATCTTGCAACTGGTGCCAGTTGTCTTCTCTTTAGCAGAAACATTCAAGATACCATTAGCATCGATATCAAAGCAAACTTTGATCTTAGCAACACCCCTTGGTGCGGCAGGAAGGCCCTGAAGCTCAAATTCTACTAACCAATTGTTATCCAAAGTTCTTGCCTTCTCACCCTCATAAACCGAGATCAAAACCTCAGTTTGGTTTTTTGCGGCAGTGGTGTAACATTCCTTCATCTTGGTTGGAATGGCAGTGTTCCTTGGAATCACAACAGACATGTCATTTCCTCTAACCTCCACCCCCAGGGACAAAGGTGTGACATCTGAGAGCACAATGTCTCGAAGTCTCTCATTACCCAATCCAGACAACTTTGCAGCTTGAACAGCTGCTCCATATGCCGCAGCTTCATCCGGGTTAATCCACCTATTAAGCTCCTTCCCATCAAAGAAGTCCTGCAACAGCTGCTGAACCTTGGGAATTCTGGTAGAACCACCAGTAAGAACGACATCATGCACACTTCTCTTGTCCATCTCGACATCAGTCAAACACTTCTCCACAAGCTCTATCGAATTCCTGAATAAATCCATGTTGAGTTTTGCAAATTTCGCATGGGTAATAGTTGAGCAGAAATCAATACCATCATACAAAGACTCAACTTCAATGGTAGTCTCCATTGCAGAAGAAAGAATCGTTTTTGCTCTCTCACAAGCAATTCTCAACTTTCTTAGAGCTTTAGCGTTTCCGCTTATGTCTTTCTTATGTCGCCTTTTAAATTTTTGAACAAAGTGGTTAACTATTCTGTTGTCAAAATCCTCACCTCCAAGGTGTGTGTCTCCAGCAACCGCCTTCACTTCAAAACTATTCTCCTCAACGGTAAGAAGTGAGATAGATATCTGCAGTACCACCACCCAGATCAAAGATCAATACATTTCCCTTGCCAATTCGACCCACGTTGTCAAGGCCGTAAGCAATTGCAGCGGCGGTTGGGGAAGAACGAGTTTCTGACGCCGAAGGCAATCGCGAACCGGATCAAAGCGAAGGGCCTCCAAAAGCTCTGATGGTACTGCCAGATGTGCTAGAAGTAGTGCCGCGACGAGAACGGGTTCAAGACGAGAACGGGTTCAAGTGCCACTGCATGAGCGAGAGCCACCAGCACCAGATGCAGATCTTTGGTCAGAATCCAAATCGTATCGTCAAGGGCTACTCGGAGGAGTTCGAGAGCTCCTTCCTCGACCATCTGAAGCGCAACCGCCGCTTTAGCAGCGTCACCGCCACTGTCGTTTACAACGAGTACATCAACGACCTCCACCACATCCACATGAACTCCACCCAGTGGGCCACCCTCACCGAGTTCGTCAAGTACCTCGGCCGCACCGGCAACCGTAAGGTCAAAGAGACCCCGAAAGGTTGGTTCATCACTTATATTGACCAAGATTCCGAAATGCTCTTCAAGGAGAGAATGAAGAATAAGCGAATGAAGGCAGATTTGGTCGAGGAAGAGAAGAAAGAGAGGGAGATTCAGAAGCAGATCGAGAAGGCCACCGAGTAGTTAATGCCTCTTGTAACCGACTCTTAGAAGCCCAAGCCTCAACCCGTGAAGGAATTGAAATCTGAGGCTGATCCTAAAATTGGCTTCGCTCTTGAATTGTCTTCGAAATTGAAAATGAAAGAGAGCGGTGAGAGTTTGAAATCGGTGTTTGATGAAGATGAAAATGATAAAAACGACAAGAGAAATCAAGGGGTGAAGAATAAATCAGTTTTGGAGGAATTGATGCGCAAGGAGGAGATTAAGAAGGAGAAGATTAATGTCACGGTGCTTGGGGGCTGGGTCTTGAAGAGAAGGAGAGGCGATGGGTAGAAGGGAAGAATGATGGTTATGAGGGAAGGAAGTTAGCTTGCGTAAGGAGGAGAGAAAACTAATGACTTTAACTGCTCTTTGAATTAAACAAGGAGTTCTTTGGGAATTTAGTGATACGGTGCGTTCTGTATTGATGCATTGTTGTGTCGTTTTATTTGTAGTATTATGTGTTTTTGGTTTTAAGTAAAAGGGTGAGTATCGTTTTAGGAATCATAGGAAGCGTTTTATGTTTTAGTCTTAGTCGTTTTACGTTATCTTCATTCTCTGCAAGCCGGGCTGTAAACGGACCGACCGGACCGAGACCAAACATGACCAAGTTCATTCGGCCCGGTCCACGGTCCATGTGTTTTTTGGACCGGACCGGACCGAACCTAAAAAAAAATTTAAAAAATTATATATATAATTAATTATATAATTTTTATCTAACCTAATCCTATCACTAACTAATATATAATTATACCATATTATAATTAAGTATAGACTATAGTTATACAGTTATACTTATACTAATATTACTAATATATAGCTATACTATATTACTAATAGTCTAATACTTTATACTAATACTATTATATAGTTATACTAATCATGATTCATAATAACTAATCACTACAAGTCTATAACTATATATATTTAGTATCAATATATTAATATATTCTCTAATGTATTATTAATACTATTAAGTATTAAGAGTTATAGTATAAATTATAATATATGTATAATTTATAAATTTATAATAGTATGTATAATTAAATATTTTATGCTTATTTATAATAGTATATTAAGTATGTATCTTTCTTAATTATGGATGTAATATGTATGGATAATTAAATTATTTATGCTTATTACTTCATATACAAAATGTTAAAAGTTGTATATGGCTCATTATGCATTAACATACTTTAAGTTAGTAATAAAATAATAATTAACAGCATCAATAATGTAATTCTTATTTAATTTATTATCATTGACCATACAAAATATTTTTTTATTGAGTTTGTTACATAATCTATATTAATAAGTCACTTAGTTTAATTTAGTATTGTAAATAAATTTTTTTTATTAATTGATGTGAAAAAAAAAGAGGCCGGACCGGACCGATGACTGCCGGTCCAGTCCGACCAAAATTCGGTCCATAGTCGGACTGGACCGAACTGGACCGGACCGGCCCGTTTACACCCCTATCTGCGTGTATATAAGCAGTGCAGCTCTGCTGTAATTGGTATTGATTGATCATTTGGATTTTAATACATTAGAGATTGGGAATTCCTCAAAAATTTCCTATCAAGATTCACTAAGGGAATCTTGCAGCATTGAATAACTTTTTCTTGTGTTGAGAATTGCCTTGAGAGTTCTTGTGTTCTTGAAATGCTTGAGAGCAAACATGTGTTAAGGGTTGACCAGGCTGAGCTCGAGATCATGATTCCGCAAATTGGTGGCCTCGTGAGGATAGTGAATGGAGCATATAGGGGAACGATTGCCAAGCTGTTGGGACCGTGATTCTGCAAATGTAAAGTTTCCCAGTGAGGTTTGATATAAAGTTACAAACAGACGTGACTTGATATGGTACAATAGATTGTAAAGCTATTTTTATTATAAAGTAGATCTAATGGATTCTATGAAACCACATCAGTTTGTGAGTTTATTTTGTATAATCTCTGTCTCTGTAGTAGTTCTCATATATATATATTACATGTTAGTTATATTTTATATACTTAATTATGTATTACCAATTTATTTATAGTTTATCTTATTTAATATATATGTTATGTTCCCAAAATGTGTATAGGATAATTTGTAAAATAATATGTCATACAACTACAACTATTGATTTATTATATTATCTATGTGTATTAAATAGTTTAGTTTATTACATTTATCTTGTGTATCATTCTTTTAATTTATAACTAAAAGTTATTTTTATAAAAAAGTTATACCATAAGAATTTTGAATCAAAATTATTTGGTTGAATAGTTAAATGGTTTGAGTTTTATTTATGATCAATCATTAAATATCTTTAAGATAAATAATTTAAAAATAATTTATACATAATGTCGTATTAGTTACTTAGAGAGATGAGAATAAAAGGAGTGCGTATGAAGAGGGTAAAGCCTAAGAAGAGGGTAGCAAACACATCCAAAGACACGTAAAAATTTGTAATCAATTTTATGGCCAAATAACTTGCAAAATGGAGAGACATTGCTAAGCACCGGAGTAAGGAGCCGATTGATAAGGTGTATGGCTGTTTGAAAGGCATTAACGTGGAAATTTGATTTGAGTTGTGATTGTGCAAGGAGAGATAGACTGACTTTCATAATGTATGTGCTTGTGTTTAGATACACCATTTTGTTTAGAAAAAATCTAGTTGTAAGCGATTCTACGCACTAATATGAGCACCCATTCAATATGATTGGACATAAAGTAGACTTTATTGAAAACAATGCTAATTTGAATTTAGAATATTAAGATGCAGATTGGTACGCAAACTTGTTTGTATATAACAAAACTTGTTTGTTTAGGTGTTTGAGGATAGGTCCATCTATGATAGATAGCATTAGTTTCAAGAATTATTCTTAACTGTCGAGACATGTATTTTCCACATCCATCACTTTGCAATTGCTTTATTTTAAGTTTTGATCGAAAATTTGTATTTAATAAAGCAAGACAGCACATCAAATTTTTTATGAATGGGAGACAACCATATGAATTAAGAAAAATCATCAATATTTAAAAATAACATAGTAACGGCAACCACTTGGAGATGGAACTAAGCAAGACCATACATTAGTGTAGATAAGTTCGAGTTGGCAAGATGAGCATTAGGACTGAGTAAAAATTCAAAAATCTAACTCCTACTTTGCTCTCTGACTTCAACTCGGATATTTTACATATGTTATAAAAATATATGTATTTTTATATATATTAATCATATAAATTTTATATAGTTATATCTTTTATAGTTAGTTAAATTCAACAATATATGAGCTAATTATTTTAAAATAGTATATTTATACTATAATATAAATAGATTAAATTGACTAGTAGTAGTTTAATATATGTAAATATAATATATTACTACCATATAACATTAATGTATAATAACATATAATATTAATGTATAAATTTATAATAACATGTAATACTAATGTATAATAACGAAATATAATAACATATTATAGTAATGTATAATAACCAATGTATAATAAAATGTAATAATAATGAATAATAACATGTAATTAGACATTGGTTAAATAATAATTGTTAATAATTAAAACTAACAATAAAATTGATTAAAATTGATTATAGTTTTAGTTTAGGGTTTAAAAAAAAAAAACCCAAAAGCCGATCCCAAAAGGGCCAAAACGGCAACGCAACCCACACTCAATGTTAAACGGCGTCGTGTTATAGGGTAAAACGACAGCATTTTACGTGCTTTGGAGTCCTATAAAAGGGTTTAGGCCCTTTCGCTTCCCGCCTCGCCAAGTCGCCTCTCTCCCATTCCTTTCCCAATTCTGTCTTTACTAACCCTAGCCACACGGCTTCCTCCACCCCCCCCCACCAAAAACAAAAGTCGCCTTGGCCTCTCTCTCTCTCTCTTCTTGGGACCCGGTAAGACTCTCTCTCTCTTCTCCCGTCGTCTTGTCTTTTCTTTTGACTTTTTATTTTCTCTAAAATTTTTCCAGGGTCTCGAGGCTAATGAAACAAAATTCTGTGTGCCCCATCACTGAATTAGAATGAGTTTTCTTGAACTTTTGAATTTTTTTTTTTTGCTTATTTGATTTCGAAATGGAAAATGGATTGATCTATTTCAAAATGCAGTGGATTGATCTATTCCGAAGTGCAGTGGATTGATCTATTTGAATTTGTTGCCTCTTCCTATTAGAGTTAGGTTAATGGAAACTGCTTTCTTATTGTAGATTTATGTAATTGGTTGTGAATCTGGTTGTGAATGGGGCTTGTAAGAGTTTACACGAAGCCACAAGGCTAGCGACCTAATTTTGGAGATCCTGTTGCTCTTTCTGTTGTATGTTGCATCCTCCTTTGTTCAAATATCTCTTAATAGGTCGATTCATTTATGCATTGGCGTTTTTTGGTTTTCATCATTTTTTAATCCATCACTCTTAGGTATGTGATTTCAGGATAGAGGTGGCTGCAATGTTGAAGACTTTTGTAACCACATACATAGAAGTTTGGTTAAGGATGTGAAGTAAGTGCTAGCTTGGGGTACAAGTGCAGGGCCTTATTTGTTTTTTCGTTGTTGGAATGAGCACTTCTTGTTGTAGATGATGGGTGATTGGTTGGTTGGATAATTTGGGAGGATAGATGATGGATGATGGATGGGTTGGATGGATGGTAGATGATGGATATTGTTGGCTTTCTTTGATTTTGTTTGTTGTTGGTTGTTGTAGTTGGGAGCAACTAACAATATTTGATGGCATGTAAGTTTTTATTTATTATTTTTTTTAATGTTTTAGTTTGGCTTGTAAACTAGTAGTGATTAATTGAAGATTTGGTTATATTCTTTTAACTTGTAGTGAATGGCTTAGCTTTGTAATTTAGTTTTTTTTTTTTTTCTTTTTAAATTTGTAGTGAATGATTTAGTTGTGTAGTTTTGGTTTTTTTTTTTTTTTTTTATAATTTGTATGAATGATTTATTTTAGCAATTTTGGTTATATTTTTAATAACATTGAACATTAAATGATTTAGTTTTAGTTTTTAATTTTTGAAACAAATTAAAATTTTAAAGCCCACAAAATGTTATTTATTTATTTATATATATAAATGGGTTAAATGTGAACCTCAGATAAAAAGCCCAAATAAAAGCTCAAATCTGACTCCGCTCTGACAAGTCGGAGTCGTATTCAAAGCAGAGTCAAAGTCGAGGTTCGAGATCAGAGTCAGAGTTGGAGTTTGGGCATTCCAACCCCGACAATGTCGGAGCTCAGCTCTATACATTAGAGTTGATTAACTCTCCAGAAGTAGGCAAACTATGAGAGTTAATCAAGTGGTGAACAATCTTGGCAGAGGGGTGACCTAATCTAGAGTGTCACACATCAAATGTGGTTTTATTTCCTAAGTAGGTTGTGACATCATGCTTTATGCCATGCTTGTTATTCTTAGAATTCTTGTGGAGTTAGAGAGGATAAAGACCAGATTCACTCTTTCCCTCTAGTAGTGTTGTTCCCGTTAGACTGTCCTTCACAAGGTAAGAAGAGCCAGTTAGAATAAAATAGCAATTGTTCTGAATACAAAATCGATTAATGGAAAGTAAATTGGCTGAGATTTTGGGGCAATGAAGAATATTATTCATGGAAAGCATATGCTAAATAGATTTGAGTTGTGATGAACTGGAGTGAAGGGTGGGAAAAGTGGAACCATTACCTACAACAACAGATTCATCACCTTAGAAAGGTTTTTGAATGGTGAGGTTGGCAAGTTCAAATGTGATATGTGCATTAGCTCCACTATCTGCAAACCAAGGTTGCTCATCTCCATGACTGATGTTGGATTACGCAACCATGACAACCAAATGTGCAGGAGGATGACGCCCTTGGTAAGTATAATCCATCTTATGGAAGCAGTCCAAGGCACCACATATTTGGCATGGTGATTTGAATACATTGGAGCCCCGAGAAGCAATTGACTGTTGCTAAGAGGGATGGCCTGAGTGTTGAGGGGACTTAGGACTATCAGAATGTGGAGTAGAAAATCTTTGATATTTTTGTTGTCCACCAGTATTCCTTTTATTGCCACATGATTGTGAGGATCCTTGCTTAGGAGTATGGAGGGCAAAGTTTCTAGCGTCTGGTGTAGTTCCCTTGTGTTGATTTTCAATGAGAATCTCGTATGACAACAACTCAGCTTGAAAATATCAAATGAAAGGAACACATCCATGGTAGTAAAATAAAAAGATGTAACAACAACATTATAAGTAGGGTTTAGGCCACAAACAATAAAGGAGGTTAGGTCTTCATCATCCATTGCTTTGCCAACAACTGACAACTGGTCGGCCCATTGCTTGGCTTGAAGAAGATATTCAATGCAGGATAGGTTCCCTTGGTTTAGGTTTTGTAGTTGGTGCTTTAGTTGAGCCACCCTTGACCAAGATTCAGAGGCAAAACGATTAGCAAGGTGTTGCCACACCTGGCGTGAGGTCTGTAACCCATAGACAGTGGATAACACATTTTCAATAAGAGTTGTGTTGATCCAACTATGTAACGACCTGGTTCAACATCTCTAAGGTTTGAAACAGGGATAATTTTATTGGGCTTAAAATAAGTTTAATGGGCCGTATTGGAATAGTCCATGAATTATTAATTTATTGAGATTTAGTTAGGCCATTGGCCCAAAATTTTTATTTTACAGATGTTAAGGTTTAGTTGATGATTTTGGAAGATATTAATGGGCCAATATTTATAGAAGCCCAAATTAGATTAATTGGGTAATTTTAAAAAGGCCCTGAGCCAAGAATTTAGTTAAATGGATTATGAAATTTTATTGGGTTAAGTAATTAGGGTAAAGTTCAATTAATATTTATTGGATGAGTTGAGTTTATTTTGGACTTGAGATGAGGCCCATTGGAATTTATTGAATACTAGGCATAAATGACCCAAGAGATTATTTAGGTTATTTATATAAGCCAACCCGTTTGTTAGAGCCCAAATAAGGATCCTAGAAGAAACAAATAAGGAGCCCAAATGTGTATTGATAAAGACCAATCCAAGGCCTAAAAACTCATGGAAAAACCCAAACTCATGAGGCCCAAGGTCTTTATCTATAAACTCCAACCATGCACGTCTCCATCTTCAACACACTAGGGTTCATATCTCACAGGAATAGTCTATATATATATATATATATATTTGTATATAAGCATACATATTCACGCACAACCTCTCATGCACGTAGAGAATTCCAGGCACTGTTAGGGTTGCTGTTAACCACCTTTCTGCCAAGCTCCACCTTGCTGTCGTCCCTTTATAGAGCATCTCTGCATGGCTACGCCCAACAAATATTCTCAAATCTTTCCCCCATAGCCCACGACCAGCACAAAACCATTACTATTGAGCCCCATGCACAACAAGCTCCATAGTTTTGGAAACCACACATTCTTTGCATTACCATGGGATAGCCCCATGTGAAACTGGCAACCACCTTCATAAAGAACCGAATGAGCCTCTATTTTTTCTCCTTAAAACAAAGTACGACCAGGGACTAACCACCCAACATGCACCATAGCCATGCCATGAACCTGCAATTGAGCCACTGGCAACTGACCTCTGGTCGCAAACCACCATGGCAAACTGGGGCCAAACCAAGAGCCACGCCTTGCAACAGTTAAGGCCACAATGCCACTGCCAACAACAATAGAAGATACTGGAGAACAAGTCTCCATCGTCAAAAACCGCCCAGCCCACACGTTGCATTGTATGTGAGACTCTCTATTGCTATCTCGATTCCTCTCTTTCTCTCAATGTAAACTCTTTCTCATCTTGTCGATAACTCAGTATACCTTAAGATTTAGCTATGAACAAATTCGTGCAATTATATTACGGGCCTACATATTTTAGTGTGTAAATGGGCCATGACCTGCACTTATGTTACGTAGGTTTAACTAGGAATATTGATTTATGAGAGTTTGGGCAACGAAAGGTACTTAGACTATTTTAGGGTTTAGAGACTTCATTTTATTCAATAAAATCGAAGTTACAACTGTGACTAATCAATACAGGGAAAAATTCAAATTACCAGCCAAACTACTCATTTGTTAGGGGCTCCCCTGCCTACAAATTTCTTTGCGGCAGACATTGTATTAACTTCTATAAACTCTCTCTTGGCAACAAGAAAGCGCTCTGTAAAAACAGAGCTAAACGACCCTTCTTCCAAAGGAAGAGGTGTACTATCACACTCCATCCTCCCAAAGAGGAGGCCAGAGTACTATCACCCACCTTCCTCCAAAGGAGGAGCGGGACACTACTGCTAGGACACCAAATCCAATAGCCTTTTAAAAAAAAAAAAAAATCTAAAACAAGATAACAGAACTGCAAATACATAAAAGGTACTGAAAAACTAGATCTACAAACAAAAGAAAAAACTTGGACTGAAAAACACTGAAAAATGGGTTGTAGTGGTGCGTGTAGGACACACGCCACTTTGGGTGGAAGCCCGACTGTCAATCTTGAAGGTCCCGAAGTCGTTGGCCCCAGAAATGCCACGCGTGGGGTCGACAAGAAGCTCCTCGTAGTGGCGCGTGTGAGCCAGGCGCCCAACTTCAATCCACGTGTATAGGCTACGTGCTGCTCTGTTTGGCGCCGCGTTTGGTAGTCTTAAAGATCGGCTGTCGGGGAACACAATAGTGGGGCTCATGTAGGCTTTTGGTTGCCAGAAAATCTTAGATCAACGATTCTCCCTTATTTGGCCTGAAAAAATACAAAACAAAAAATAAAAAACAAAACACAACACTTGAAGTAAAAATTGGGCAAAGGTGAAGGGAGGGGGAGGGGGGAGGGAGGGGAGCCGAAGCTCCCACCCCTTCTAGCCGGTTTTGGTTTTGGGAGAGTTTTAGAGAGAATGAAGATGTTCTCTCTCTAAAACTTCCTATAGAGAAGAATACGTATTTAGGGTTTTAATTACTTGGTATGTGTTCAATTAGAAATTGACGTAAGTTACGTGCCTACTTTTATAGATGATCGATTATGTACTGGAAATATTGGATTAGGGCTACAAGGTAAGTACTATGATCTTACCTTACACTCATGTACAATAAACGACATATTCTTTATAAACATATTATGTATGTATGCCCCCCATTGGAAACCTCTTTACAAAATCATGATTTGTTTATGAAAAGCTATGATTTTATGTGAAGAGTTATGCATCAAAAGATTTATGAAGATCATGATTTTATATGAGGAAACATGTATCATGCCATTTTATGCAAGATAAGGCACGATTTCACTGAAAATTTATAATATGATAAGACAGGATATGATAAGAAAGTATGTATGTATGATTATGATGAAGTGTGAATGTTAAGATACATAATAACTTATGTTATGATATGAAGACAGTACCATATGTTATGGGCATATTGCATTGTTAGGTTGTATACGCTGGTAGTGCACCCATAATAAAGTTTAGTAGCACACTGTTTTCCCAAGATTTCTAGAAATGGCTTTATTGGGGATGGTGTATTACAGTTGGTATTAGAGCCCATGCCAAAAGATTTTGTAGACTTTTCAAAACAAAAGAGAGGAAAACATTTTACTCAAAAAAAAAAAAAAAAACCAAGAAAAGAATTTTTAAAGTCTCTTCAAGGCATATGATGTTGCTCTGCAGTAAGTCTTTTTTTTTTTTTTTAACTGTTACTGCTGTACTATTTTAATGAAAAATGTTTAGACACAAGCATGTCAAAATCCACCTACTACCTGAGAGCTTTAGCGTATGACATGAAAGTTTCTAAATGTGAGTTTAGGAAGCTTTTATTTTAAGATTGATGGTCCATCTTGTTCATGAGGAAAAAGTCTTACATTTTGTGAAGTTTTATTTGAGAAAATTAGGAATGCATTTAACATGTTTGAAGTTATGACATAGATTTATGTATAGTGTATGGTATTAAATGATGACCGGTGGACAATATATAGGTAACACTATTCTATCACCTATTATGAGTTGTAAGACTTAGAACCCGAACTTTGGAGAGCTTTAGGTCACTATTTATTTGAGATTATTATTTTAAATGGAGAATTTTATTTGCTAATTGTTGGGTTAAATCATTAGGATTTTAATTGAACCTATTGTTGAGGGTTTTATTTTGAGGCTTGAATTGAGTCTCAAGATGTATGATGGTTGACATTAAGCACGCAAATGTGTATGCGAAGGATTAGGAGAATATGCAAGGTATAAGACCAAATATCAATTTGAATTTTTATAATATTAGGTTCAACTAAATGATCAAGGAGTAAAAGAGATATGGAAAGGATGTGACGACAATTATATAGGTTTTACTTGAGGTACTAGCAAATTCCAAATAAAGAATTTTTATTAGGAGGAGAGATTGTAACGATCCGGTTCACAATTCTAAGGTTTGAAACATGGATAACTTTATTGACCTAAAATAGGTTTAATGGATGGTATTGAATACTCCACGAACTATTAATTTATTGAGATTTAGTTAGGTCATAGGCCTAAAATTTTTATTTTAAAATTGTTAAGGTTTAGTTGATGATTTTAGAGGATATTAATGGGCCAATATTTATAGAACCCAAATTAGATTAATCTAGTAATTTTGGAATGGCCACATGCCCATAATTTATTTAAATGTGTTATGGAATTTTATTAGGTTCAGTATTTGAGTTAAAGTTCAATTAATATTTATTAGATGAGATGGATAAAAGAATTCAAAACTTGAAGTACTATATTTACTATCAGATAAGCTGTTGGAGAGCTGCTTTATCGTTTGGATTTCTGCTATTATTCAGTCGAGCTGATTTTTCTACAACATTATCCAAATCTTTTAGAGCAAGCCCACCATGCCCTTTCGTTTTATCTTCGTGATTCCTCTTTCCAATGGCTTCCTCTTAATTATTATTATTATTATTATTATAGTAATAAACAAACGCGGACTCTCTCTCTACGTTGCGTTCATTAAAGAATTTCGTTTTGTCTTTTTGTTAAATCAAATTTTTTTTTTTTTATAGAACTTTTTTTTTTAAATCATAGATTCATATATGTAGGTCTTAGGTTATGTTTTGGAAGAGATAAGATTTCTCATCTCTATTTCATCTTATCTTATCATTACATCTTTTTCAAATCCTCATATAAAATATAATAAACAATTCAATTTTTTCAAATCTCAAAACAATAATAATATTAAAAAATAATATTTTAAACTTTTATCTTAACACTATTTATAAAATTTTTAAAAATTTTCATTTATCTCAACATCTAAACCTAATTTTTATTCGTCTTATAGGATTTTGAGAGGCAAGATGTCGTCTTCGTACTCTCCCTGCGCAGCGTGCAAGTCCATGAGGAGGAAGTGCACGCAGGACTGCCCGTTCGCACCCTATTTCCCGCCGGACCAGCCCCAGAAGTTCGCCAACATACAAAAGGTCTTTGGCGCCTGTAATTTGAGCAAACTTCTCAACGAGCTCCACCCCTCGCAGCGCGAGGACGCCGTAAAATCGTTGGCATACGAGGCAGAAACTCGTCTGCTGGACCCGGTGTATGGTTGCGTTGGCCTCGTCTCCATGCTTCAGCATAGGATGATACAGATTCAAAATGATATTGTCTGTGCCAGGAGAGAGCTTGCTAGCTACATTGAGCCGCAGGACGCAATGCTCCCCGTTGTGCAACAGTACCCGGGGATGGGGTATATGTCCCAACAGCAGCACCCGGGCAATCCTTCGTCCTCGGTTGTTTTACCCCAACAGCAGCACTCGGGCAATCCTTCGTCCTCGGCTGTTTTACCCTACAACATGTCGCCAATGCTTGGGATTCCTATCAGTGCTCCGACGCGTGGTGGGGCATTGGTGATTCGCGAGCCCCAGCCTCAATCCCAACCCCAGTACCAGCACCACCAATATCAGTTATTTGAGGCAGAACAATTGGCAGCGGCTTCGGCTGCGGCAGCGCAACAGGAACTGTTACTGGCTTATGAGCAGCAGCAACAACTGCTGCAGCACATGCATCTGCACCCGAACCAGCAACAACCAGAGCTTGTAATGTTCAACAGTGGATTCATCGACCCAGCGGCCGTAGCGGGCAGTTCGGTCACTGCTAGTGGTTTCAACCAGATGAATGCTGCCATGTCGCCTTCGTTAACTCTGGGCACATATGAGAACCCTTGCGAGATTGAACTTGAACTACAGCAAGGGGAACATCACGACCCTTCTGATCACCACCATCAATTTGAGGCGCAGCTCTTGCTCCAACCACAACAGGCACAAGCACATACAAAAGGCAAGCAAATCGAGCGGTAGCCTGAGTCTGATAGAAAGAAGAGAAGTGCTGTTGGTCAGAACTGCTGATTTTTTCTTCACCGAATCCCTTTAAGCACATTCCCGTTTTTCATCAAGTCGATTTTCACTCTAGCTACGTATGTGCTGTTAGAAGTGAAATGAGAACTTAAATGAAAAAACATTGCGGAGAAAATCTGATTTTCGTTCATCCATCGATTGATACAAAAACTTCTGCTAAATATACTACAGAGAACAAAAAAGAAAGAGTCCTAAAGTTAACTCACTACAAGAAATTTGATTTTTAGAGATGAAATTAGTTAGGGACGAACTAAATTTCATCTCTAAATGTCATTTTTGGAGATGAATTTTTCATTTTGTCTCCAAAACTTCCTGAGATACGAAATTCGTTCGAATGGACAAATATCCATTCAAACGGAATATTTTGTGATGAAAAAAATTGTCTCAAAAAAGAAAAAACGTTCGAACGGAAAAAAAAAAAATATTCGAACAACCAATTAATGTTTGTTCGAATAGTATATGATTTGTTCGAACAATAATATTAGCGGGAAATTAATTTTGTTTTATCGGGATAAGTTAATAACCATACGAACTTAAATTTATTGCTTCGAACGGACTTTTTTTTCCATTAATTTGTTTATCATCATTCATTTGTACATATATTTTTAATTTTGTTTTTTTGAGAAAAGTGTTCTTTTATGTTAAATTATATAAATATAACTTTAAAGATAGTATCATTTTTTATATTATCATGAACGACAAGTAAAATGAAAAAAATAAATAAAGTAGCAAACACGAGAAATAAAAACCATACATTAATTACATCTCAACTATATAATGTTCAATACAACATAAAAAAGTAAAATAATAACTAAAACGACTATTTGTTGTTAAGCAGATCAATATCCTCTTGTAACATTTTAATCTGTCCATCCAAATCCCTAAGCTTCTCCATGATGGGCTTAACGAACTTAACAAACAGAGCTCGTACCTGATCCAAAGTAGCCCCAGGAGGCTTTCTCTTAATAGCGGCAGTAATAGTAGAAGCTGGATCGGTGGGCGGGGCACTAGGCTGTCCTGGTGCAATCTTCCACAAGTGCCCCTCGCTCTTGCCGAATGTGATCTTGTTAAGGGGCCCCATCTGTGGCGACCTCCATTCAGTTGCAGACACTGTAACCCCTGATTGGAGTAGGAGGTTAGATATCAGCAGTGCAAATGGTAGACTACCTTCACTTACATGGCGTGACTCAGATCGAATGCGGTAGAAGAAATACAAGGCCAGATCAATGGGGTCCCTCCATGCTATCCACAACAAAAATCTAGCTCGCTCGATCAATCCCGAAATCAGTCTTGTGTTTTTTCGGATTGATCTTATAGCCAACAATCAAGTTAAGCATTCTAAAAAATGCTTTATAGCCAGCTTGTCAGATCACCTTACTCCCATCATATGGAGGAGTCGAAGGGTCTTGCACTAGATGACGCACCTGATCGTCTGTGAGACCATCATTAGGTAGATCTTCATCCTCACTACCACCATCACTATCATCCGGCTCTACATTTGGGGCTAGTGTGGAGGATGCAGTCGACGTGTCGGGATTAGATCGTGCAGCCGTTGGTCCTGACGTAGCCGCTCCAGGATATGCGTCGATCTCGCGCTGGATGTTAAGTAACTTAGTAATAATATGGTGAGAGAAATTAATACTCACTCCCCGGACTGATAAAATATAGAAGAGAGAATTAGCACTCTCCTCTCCCATGGCACGGTAAAATTCACCGACCATCTCTCGATATGCAGTCCCCTGTTGCTGACAAATCGGTACTCATCCCCGCTCGGTGAAGATGGACTGTATGCTCCATCCCCCCATGAAAGATTGGAGAAGTCAGACAAAATGATCTGACGCTCAACGAGTATAGGCCTCGACTCCTGAGCATGAGCTGGTCCAGTACTACTTTCACTGACCTGATCTCTTGCACGTTTTCTTCCACTAGATGTCATTAGTATACTGTTTAACCACAAGAAAATTAAGAATATAATTATAAATATTATATTTAAAATATATTATTGAAGAATTAAACTATATTGAATTGAATTGAAAAACTAATTCGAACGAAATATATTCTGTTCGAACTAGGAAAATTATTCGAATAGGAGATTCTGTTCAATCAAACTGGCAATTAATACTCATTCGAACTAAATTTTTTTGTTCGAATAGAAATAAATCTATTTGGCAACTTCGTGTTCAAATGGAATATATTGCGTTCGAACGAGATCGAAGCCAAACAACCATGGCTGAGTCAACATGGCCGAAACTCTAAAATCTACACCAAAAGCTTTGTTTTAATCGGTATAAATGATTAAGGAGTGAATCCCAACCAGTTCTACCAATTAAAAACTTGTTAATCGGATCAACTACACCAAAATGGGAGGATTTTGAATCCGAAATCCCCCCTCCCAACAAAACCAATTTTTCCAACAAAAAATAACCAATAGAGGTGGAGAATTGACCCATACCTCTTAGAAGTTCAAATGCGTTGTTCTTACGGCGGTTGAGTGGCAGTTGTGGCAGCGGAGATAAGGGGCGACTCGGAGGCTCTCGGCGGTGAGGGTTCAAATGGGTTTTATGTGAATCGAATTGGACATATAATGACAGTGACATCTTGTTCGAATTGGATACAACTCCGTTTGAATGGAATAGGGTATTCGTTCGAACGGTTATTATCCCAATATAATTTGTAATTATATTACTATACTAATATATAATAATACTAATATTACAAAGTACAAAAGTATAAAAATAATACTAATATTAGTATTATACTACTTTAATATAGTTAAAGTTAAAATATATAGTACTTTAATAAATAATAGTTAATATATACTTTAATTAGTTATATAGCTAGTACAATAAGGCCCCGTTTGTTTACATAAAACCACTATCTCATCTCATCTCAATCAATTCCAATACAAAATTATAATAAACAATTCAATTTTTTCAAATCTCAACATAAAAATAATATTAAAAAATATATTCTACCAATATTTTATTCAACTACTATTCAAAACATCTCATCTCATCTGAACTGTATATCTAAGCGGGGCCTAAGTATTATATTATATCCTATTTACAATATAAGTACTATACTATATATTAATAGAAAAATACTATATAATTACTATATAAGTACTATATAGTATGATATGGTATATTAATAGAAAAAAACTATTGAATAAGTACTATAAGTGCTGGTTTGTGGAGTTCACAGGAGGCTGACCCTCTCTCTAAAACCAGACCCTCTCTCTCTAGAAGTTCTCTCGTCTGAACGCAGCGGGGGGAGGGGGAGCTTCGGCTCCCTCTTCCCTCTCCTCTCCTCCCTCTCTAAAGTCGGCCCTTCGTCTTCGACGATTTTCGTTTGTTTTTGTGTTTTTTCAGCTTTCGGCGAATAAAGGGACTTGCCGATCCGAGCTTCTCCGGTCTCCACCCTCCTACACGCTCACCTCCAGGAGACTCCCCTGCCGCTGATCTGTAAAACCTCTTCTTGCGGCCTCCTCCGGAGTGGCGCGTTGCCCACACGCGCGGGACGTATGGTTCGGAGCTCGCCGGCGTTTGGGCTTCATGCATCACCTAGGATCTCTCCGACGCTGCTACACGCGGTGGTTTCAGAACCGACATCTCTGAATCCTCTCAACTCATCCATTGGTTTCTCCTTGTTTTGTGCACTGATTTCCTTTACAGTGTTTTAGTGTATTTTCTTTTGATTGTATCTAGGTCTAAAAAAAAAAAAAAAAACCCATAAATGTAGTGCCCATTCGGACTGGGTCTGAATGGTGTTTCCTCCCCCTTCGCGTAGGTAGAATTGGTGGGCATTATCCTCCTCCCGTTTATCGGGTTTGGAGTCTTTGTTTGGTGGGTTCTGGTTCCTCTGTCCTGAACAAAGGAGTGGTATTCTCTTAGACGTAGGTCTGTAGAGATGCTTTATTTGGACTAGACCTTGCCAGTCACGGTGGTGTACTGGGATACTTCTAACGCTTGTACTGACTTATTTTTAAGTCAACTTGTAAGTCCTCTCTCTTTAATGGAACGAGATTTGTTGTTATATATAAAAAAAAGGTACTATAAGTGCTATATTATATAAGTACTATACTATATAAGTACTATTGTCAGGGGTGGAATTATCACTTGTGTATAATCTCCATATACTATATTGATGAGACGTTTATAGAGAGATAGAGATAATATGTGAATAATTTATTTTCTTTTGTGAAGAATTTAGTAGTTATTGAAATGTTTTTTTTTTTGTTCACTTATACAATTACATATAAAATTGTATAATTTTGTAACGTATAATTATTTTTTTTATATAGACGTGTAAAAAGTACATATTTTTTATGCTGACACATATCACACACTTTGCCAATCGCTTTCTCAGACACCAAATCTTAGTTCCGTCCCTGACTATAGTGTAGTATTGTATAAGTACTATGCATTAATAAGTACTATATATTAATAGAAAAATGTTAGGGAGCCCTTTTTGGGCTTTCCTTTTTTTTGCCTAATTGGAGAAAGATTTTTTTATGTAATTTTTTTTCTTTTGTTTAAAATATTTAAAAGTATTAAATATTTGATGTAAAAAGAAATCCAAAAAGGTTGGACTTTGGATATAAACTACCAAATAGTATATACTCTAAATTAGAAATAAAATAGTTGCTATAGATTAAAATACTTTATTATTATCTATATGCGATCATTAATAAGCATAATAATACAATTTTTAGTTCGAACCCAATAAAGTACCATTAAAACCAATTTATCTCGTGAAATGTGTTTGGTGGGAAACTTTGCGCCAAATACTCTGAATGTCAATTTGTTCGAATGATAAAATTTCTCATTCGAACGAAAATATAGTTTTATCTTCAGGGCATTTGAAGAATATGCTAAGGAAGATTCTATTTTTTTTGTTCAAATTGGTAACTTTCGCATTTGAACAAAAATTAAATCGCAGCAAAAATTGGTACAATTTGAAATTTTCGTGTTCGAATGAGTAAAAGTCTCGTTTAAACGTGACTTCACAGAATTAAATACCACATTCTCCAGTTCATTTTCATTTCGTGCGAAATTTTGAGAGACTTGTGGAGTGAGAGAGAGTTGTGGAGAGATAGAGGAACACGCTTAGCCTGCAAGAGAAGGGATTCTTGAGAGAAATGAGAGGTTTATAAAAGTAAGTAATACATTTTTGAATTTTTTTTTTGTTTTTTGAATTTCATAGCAAGTTGGTTTATTGGACATGGTTTAGGGTTATGCCATAATGTGTTTTATGGCATTGTAGGTATTGTATATTGCTATTTGGCTTGGATTGCTTAAATTTGAGGTAATATTTCTAATTTTTAGGTTTTTGATAATTTATAGTTTTTAATAACATATGTTAAGCTATTTTTGTATATTTGTGCTTCTACAATTCCATTTACAATGTATCCTATTCTAATATGTATCTTATGATAATAATATAGTTAAAATTTTATTTTCTAGACAAGGACTTTGGTCTCTGTTTTGTGTTTGAAATCTGGGCTAGTACTGTTTGAACGCTATAATACCCGTTAAAAAAAAAATGAATTAAAATGGAATATGGGCTTGTATCGTTCGAACACTATAATACCCGTTTGAACATAATGAATTAAAATAGAAACTTATCATATATATAACATAGGAATTGAAAACACTTAAATTAATAAATAATAGTTATAAAATATTTAAGATGGTTGTCATAAAATATAATATAACATATGAATTGATTACACTTAAATTAATACATAGTAGTTATAAAATATTTAAGATGGAAACTTATAATATAATATAACAAATGAATTGATTACACTTAGATTAATAAATAATAGTTATAAAATATTTATGTTAGGAACTTATAATATAATATAACATAGGAATTGATTACACTATAGATTAATAAATAGTAGTTATAAAATATTTAATCCAAAAAAAACTATATACATAATATAATTATAAGTGGAGGATGCACTTAAATTAAAATGAAAATGAAAATTTATAATTAATTATAAAATAAGAATAATTAACACTTAATTATATTATATTTTGCACATATATTTGTTTTGCTTTCAAATTTATCCAATAATTGTAAAATTGGAGTATTTTGGATTTTAGGGTTATTTTTATATGTACTTGAACCTTAGACCCATTCAAGGGTTGTGGCCAAAGAATTTTTTTGTATACAACTCTTGAATTGTCCAAAGTGGACAGTTTAGGATTCTGTCATCTATATGACAGATATATTCAGTTGAAACTCTTGTGTTAGTCAATTAAAATTTTGGTTAAGTGTTTTCTTACATTCTTCGAGTATGTGGTTTGTAAGTTCTTCGGCTTATAAATAGGGTCGACGACTTATCGTGATTAACATATTTGGAGAATTGTAGGAAAATGCTGCCGAAATTTTTACTAACATAAGAGTTTTTGACTGAGTATATATGCGATATAGATAATAGTCTCTCAAATGAGATAGGATCAACTACCTTATAAAATAAATGGATCATATTTGAATATATTTTTTATAGTATTTATCCCATGAATTGAGTTTTTTGATAGACATTTGACAAATCACAGATCTTAGCAATGGATAAAAGTTGGATGCTATTGGGAGATAGACTTGGGCGAGACTATAAGGAGTATGCACAAGGGGTGAAGTTTTTTTTAGAGTTTGCTTGCATGAGTGTTAATAGTCGAGGATATATAAGATGTCCGTGCAAGAATCTTAGTTCTTATAATTTTGTAGTAGTGGATGATCATTTATTTGTAAATGTAATCGATTCTAAATACTCTCCTTGGTCTTACATGGCGAACCATTTCCCAAAGGAGTTAGATTTAGCAGTCAGTCCAATCAAGTAGAGGAGGGTAATGACACCGACATAGAGGATATTAATGTGGATGATCCTGATGACAGTGACGATAATGGAGAGGATATGACTGAGATGTTAGGTGATCTGGGTGCATGAATGTTTGAGATGAGGGATGGAGAAGGAACATCTGCACAATCATTTGGGGGAAATGATAACTTTGGAAGACTGTGGGAGGATGCACAAAGAGGGTTGTATGAGGGGTGCACTCGTCATAGCAAGTTGCTTTTTACGGTGAGGTTACTTCATATTAAGTCTATTTGTTGTATTTCTGCCAAAACTATCGATATGTTACTTGAATTATTTAAAGAGGCTCTTCCTCAGGATAATGTAGTATCCCATAATTTTTATGAAGCAAAACAATTGAAGCGAGGGTTAGGATTTGATTATAACATCATTCACGCTTATAAAAATAATTGTATTCTTTATTGGCAGCAATATGCAGAATTTGACTCATGCCCAGTATGTCATGAGTCAAGATGGACATCCGATAAATGTAATGTACCCCACAAAATTTTAAGACATTTTTCGTTGATTCCTCGACTTCAAATACTGTTTACGTCGAGGTTAATTGCGAAAGATATGTCTTGGCATCATACAGAAAGAGTCCAAAATGAAAACATCCTCTTGCATCCTGCAGATTCTTTACAATGGAAGAAATTTGACGTCATCCATGGTCTGTCGAAAAACCTCGCAATGTACGTCTTGGTTTAACAACAGATAGTTTTAATCCGTTTGGCAACATGAGCACTTCTCATAGTACTTAGGCTGTTATATTAATGCCCTATAACTTGCCATCTTAGAAGTGCATGAAGGATCCGTATTTTATGAGGATTCTATTGATACCAGGGCCAAGGTCACCAGGTAACGAATTAGATGTATATTTGCAACCACCGATTGCAAAGTTAAAAGAGTTGTGGGATCAGGATGTCAGTTCAGATGATGCAGCTTCATCGTGGGAGTTCAAGATGCATGCTGCAGTGATGTGGATAATAAATGATTTTCCAGCATATGAAAATTTGTCTGGGTGGAGCACAAAGGTAAAATGACTTGTCCTGTTTGTAATAAAGATACACAGTCTCAGTGGTTGAGTTATGGTAGAAAGTTATGTTTTATGGGACATCGTCGTTATTTACTATATGATCATAGATGACGTTCAAATAGAACTATGTTTGATGGAAGGGTTGAGTGTAGGTTATCATCGCCAGAGTTGTTTGAGAATGACATTATCGTGCAGTTGGGGGATATTTCAGAAAATAGATTTGGGAAAGATACTAGAGTTCGAAAGAGAAAACGACAAGCAGTGGAGTTGAATTGGACAAAAAAAAATATTTTCTTTGAGTTAGCATACTGGTCTACATTGACATTCCGCCACAATCTAAATGTTATGCACATTGAAAAGAATATATGTGAGAATATATTGGGCACTCTAATGTCAATAGAAGGGAAGACAAAAGATACAGCTAACTCTTGTAAAGACTTGAAAGATATGGGGATACGACCGGAGTTACATTTGCAAGATAATGGGTTGTCAGCATATACCCATTAGATGGTATACACTCTCAAATGATGAGAGAAAGAAATTTGTTATTTGTTCATGACAATCAAATTACTCGATGATTATGCTTCAAACATGTTAAGATGTGTTCAAACACATGATTGGAAGATAACTGGTCTTAAAAGTCATGATTGTCATGTATTTTTACAGCGTCTGTTACCAGTTGGTGTGCGTTGAACGCTTACTTAAGATGTTCGTACAACTCTCACAGAATTAGGTGAATTTTTCAAAGACATTTGTAGTAGAACGTTGAAAGTTGATGCATTGTTAAAAATGGAATCTGACATTACAGTAATATTGTGAAAATTCGAGAGTTTGTACCCACCTTCATTCTTTGATATAATGGTTCACTTGGTTGTGCACCTACCTCACGAGGCTTTAGTAGCTGGTCCAACTCAGTATAGATGGATGTATCCTATTGAACAAGTTTTAGAAAAATTGAAGCTATGTGTGGGGAATAAAGCTCGTCCAGAAGGTTCGATTGCTGAGTTATATATTGATAATGAGTGGCATACCTTTTATTCAATGTATTTCTATGGGGTTGATATTAGATTTACAAGACCAAATCGAAATTATCGTGTTTTCCCATACAGTACGTCCCATAGGCACACAAGGGGGCTACGACCTATGTAAGCGAGGGTTTGAAAGAACTCGATGGTATGTCTTGAATAATTGTGTAGAGATTGACTACTACTTGAGGTTAGTGATGATCCTCTAAATTAACCAGTATAATAATATAACATTTTTCGTTGCTACAAATTAACTATTTACACGAACATGTGCAGTGAACATATAAAACTACTTTGCACGAATGGTGTAACTGACGTGGAAAAGACGCATGAAGATGATTTGCTTCGTGATTTGAACATACAGTATTACTGTAAAGTTTCAATTTATAATACGAATTTCATACCACTAAACTCTATTATTTTTTCTATATAATAATATTTATTGATGTAGGTTGTATTGAAATATGGTAAAAATTCAGAATAAATGTCACCAGAACTGTATGCTCTAGCATGTGGTCTGTTTAGGCGGGCCATCCAGTACTCAGGATGTTTGGTGTGTGGATATAGACTTCATACAGCTGATAAAGAACGATATAAAAAACTCAAAATTGTGAGGTTGTAATTGAAAGAAGTCATGGGAATGATAACATTGATTTCTATGGAATTGTGAAAGATATTATAGTGTTGAAATACGTGGGAGGATATATGGTCTGGTTGTTTAAATATAATTGGTGGGATGTCTCAAATTCTAGGTTGGGAGTGCGCAACGATGATTATTTTGTGAGTGTTAATACATCTCACACATGTTATGAGGACGATCCCTTCGTTCTCGTTTGCCAAGTGAATCAAACTTTTTATTTAGATGATGTTTGCCAAGCGAATCAAACTTTTTATTTAGATGATCCGGAGTATGGAAACCTATGGCGGGTGGTGGAGAAGTTTGTTCCAAGAAATGTATATGATACTATTCCAGAGACAGACAAACCTGCAGAAGAAGTTGATAGTCCAGCAAATGAATAAGCTTATCAAGAAAATGAAGTAGGCATCAATTTATTTATTGATCTCAGCCAATATGATATGGTTCCATTGCGTAGAGAAGATGTCCAATTCGAAGTAATTAATGGTAAAATATCGAAAGACGATGAATCAACTGAAGTGTCTAGCGAGGATGAGGGCGACTGGTTTAGCAAAATGGATAGTGAATAAATTTCAAACATGAATTTTTGTAAGTATTATTCTTATAAATATTCGTAACGCTTGTTTGAATAATAATTTGTTACATTTCAAATAGATATGCCTCCTAAACGTAAAACAACACGTGTGCCATCCCCATTCATTACTGACTCTTTGTGTGGTTCACCTGTCATGAATAGTGAGCCAACACTACCAGACTCAGAAGAAGGTATTTTATCAAATTAAATATCACAGTTTATGCTCAATTTAAGTAATATATCTATAAAATAAAATTATTTTATTAAAATGCTTGCTTTAATTACTCTATATATAACTGTTGTAAGCCAACATCGAGGTAGAGGTACTACGAGTGGTGTCTGCATAGAGAAAGTAAGGAAAGTTGGTAAAATTAAAGTTTATATTCCAGATTATCACACCGGTGGCTCCGGAGATTTGGCAGCATGGCTTGCTTCTTTTGTTGGTATGCTTACTCACACGTATGCACCAATTGTTACATCCTCTTGGTCTAAAGTTTTTCAAGATGTGAAAGACCACATCAAAAATTGTTGCTTGGTAATAAGCTACATCTCAAGTAACTAAGTATTATTCATGTTATTTTTTTGGATATTTTGTATTTATACTAATTGTTTATAATTATTGAAATGATGAGTTTGAGTTTAATTTTGACCAGTAAGAGGATCGATTAATGGTTGAGGAGCTAATGTCAAATGCATTTCGGAGGTACAAAGGTCGATGCTAGGGGTGTAAATTTAAACCAAAAAACCGGAAAACCGGTCCGGACCGGACCGGATTTACCGGTTTTGAACCGGTCCGGTCCGGAACCGGTTTCTAAAATGCGTAAACTGGCTGGAACCGGTCCGGTTCCGGTTTTAGGATTTTCCGGACCGGACTGGACCGGTTTATAAAATTAAAATTATAAAAAATATTTTTTATATATTAATATATATAAGTTTTATATATAATGTATAATTAATAAATTATATTATTATTAATATAATTATATATAAGATAATATTATTAAAAAGTAAAAATTTAATCTTAAAAATGAAAATTTAATCAATACTATTATATAATTTAATATTATTTAACTAATACTAATAGTCTAATAGTTTAATATAGAGTCTAGACTATAGTTATACTTATATTAACATAGTTACACTAAATCAATGTAATTAATACTAATATATAGCTATACTAATAGTCTAATATTAATATTATTATATA
>QEOT01004975.1:27765-38939 GCA_003123785.1 Pterocarya stenoptera
TATAACTATTTAACTAATACTAATAGTTTAGTATAGAGTCTAGACTATAGTTATACTTATACTAACATAGTTACACTTACACTAAATCACTATAATTAATATTAATATATAGCTATACTAATAGTCTAATATTAATACTATTATATAATCTAATAATTTATATAGCTATACTAATATATAAGTCTATAACTATTTAACTAATACTAATAGTTTAATATAAAGTCTAGACTATAGTTATACTTATATTAACATAGTTACACTAAATCAATGTAATTAATACTAATATATAACTATACTAATAGTTTAATATTAATACTATTATATAGTCTCATATATTATATAGCTATACTAATAGTTTAACTATTTAAATAATACTAATAGTTTAATATAGATTATAGTTATTAATATAGACTATAGTTATACTAAATCACTATATTATATTAAATGTATTACAAATTTAAAAAAATTTAACTATCATTTATACTATTACTATTATTATACTAATGTATAATATAACTATACTAATATTATTATATATTATTAATTTCCTATAACTAAACCCAATGGCGCCGTTTTCCTAAGGGGTGTAAATTCTACATTTCTACCCTAGGATTCATGATTACCTTACGCCGCTCACGCCTCACTCTGTCTCTCGCTCCCAGTCCCTGCCCCTGCCCCGGTGAGAACTCACTCTGCTCTCACTCTCAGCTCCTCCCGGTTCTCACTCGGTCACTCTCAACTCTCAACTCTCCCTTCTCTCACTCTCTCGTCTCTCACTCTCGAGCCGTCTCTCACTCTCTCTTCTCTCAACTCTCTCTGCAGAGGCCCGAGTCTCCGATTCTCCATCAACATGTAACGGTAAGTTTGTTTATTTTTATTGTTTCCTGTTTTTGAAATTACATACTAGCATTTTTGTGATTGGGTTTTGTGATATTAGGGTTTTTGTGATTGGGTTTTGTGATTTGTGATATTAGGGTTTTTGAATCCGAATTTAGGATTTTTTGTGATTTTGTTTATTATTGTGTTTGTGATATTAGGGTTTTGTGATGAATCTGTGATATTAGCCATTAGGGGTTTGTTGAATCCGAAATCTATATCTATCTTTTAAAATAAGCAATTAAAAAAACAAAGTAGTCTATTGAAATTCACTTCAACATTCTCTGTATTATTTAATTTTCTTAAATATATTGAATCGGAACGGTCAACAATTGAATACCGTGTATGATGGATGAACAGATATTAACTTTTGACCAAAATTGTATATTTTTCAATGGGCATGACTATTATTATTATAAAAACTGTGTGTGAAAAGAAACCGGAAAACCGGACCGGATCGGACCGAAAACCGGTTAAACCGGAAGTACCGGTTTATAAGGTTAACCGGGGCGTAATCGGTTTTGAAAAATACAAAACCGGTCATACCGGTTCGGTCCAAGATTTTGCCAAAAACCGAACCGGACCGGACCGGTTACACCCCTAGTCGATGCCATGCACACTATAAGAAGTTCAATACTACAATAGAGGTGCGCCAAAATCCATTCCAAGCAATGCCACCAAATAAATGGGAGAAGGTTTATGATATGTTTGAAGATCCTGCTTATCAGGTAATTTCGTTGTTATCTTTTTTTAATAGTATATGATAGATGTATTAAACATATAGATATAATTTTTTTGAGCAATGGAATATTGTGAACAAAGCAAATAGATCAAACTTAAAGATACACCATCATGCGGGTTCTCGATCTTTTTATCATTTATCTAACAAAATGGTAAGTTATTCTACTCCCCGTTAAATATTAACATATAATACACTTTTCTGATTTAAATTCTAATATATGTATTTTTTTTTGCAGAAAGAAGAAAGTCATGCTAACTATGATCTAACCCAATTGTATGTAAAATCACATAAAAATCATGATGATGTTTGGATCAGTCCCGAAGCAGAGGCAAATTATGAAAGTTTAAATTTCTTTAATTCCATTGTGATTATATATTTTTGTTACTTATACTAACTAGTATGTTTTTATTTTTATAGAACAAGATGATATCTTTCAAGGAAGTTGCTGTAGATCCATCTAATGCATCATCTATCAACAATGCTCAGATTCTTTCTCAAGTTCTTGGATCACGTTCTGGATATTTGAGGGGTTTAAGACGTTGCGTTAAGCCATTCTCAACATCATCATCTTCTTCTCGAGCCAGATCGAGTGACGACAAGACTAAAGAATTGGAGGAAGCAACACTTGAGATAGGACTATTAAGGTCCAAGAAAAAAAAGCTGCTAATCAAATTAGATCAAACAGCAAATCTTGAAGCAAGATTATAAGAGAATATGCAGAAGAGACTGGAGATGGAGGTACAAAAATCTATGTTTTAGTTTCAGTCAATTATGTCGCAAAACTCTATACCACCACCACAATTGTAAAAATTAAATCTTTCTTTCATTTTCTTTGTGTTATTTTTTTTTTCAAAACATTTGAACAATTGACGTTTGAATTACAATTTGTGTAATACTAATATGATATTTTTAATTAATTAAATTCTGTTATGTATGATTAATGCCGTTCGAATGGTAAATAACCAATCCAGCGCGAGAAATGACAATTTCTAATTCCATTCGAATAAAAACATACCCATTCGAACAAAAAATACGCTATTTGAACAAAAAATACACCATTCAAATGATTAACGCGAAATACAGTTCAAACAGACATAATTTACATTCAAACAAAAGTCATTCGAACAAAAATTATTTGTTCGAACACTCATTTTGTTCTAACAGTATTAAATATTGTTATTTGTTTGATTCAGATTTTTATTTTGTTTGAATGGATGGGTCGGTTCGAATTGACAAATATTCCATTCGAACAATTTGTTGAGACGAAATTGGTTCGTCTAAAAAAAAATTTCCCTTTCGAACAGTTTCTATGAAATTGTGTCTAAAAATGATTTTTGGAGATGTCTCCAAAAAAATTTTGAGACAGCCTTTTAGAGACAAATTGGAGACGAAATTTTTTCATCTCTAATTCTTTTTTGGGACGAAATTAGAATTTTTAGAGACAAAATTTTTTGTCTCAAAAAACCATTTCTCTTATAGTGACTTTTTATCTTCTAGTGATTTACAAGTAACCTTCTACAGTTACATGGGTTAGGTATTGCTTTACATGTCTTTCATCACTTTATCTGCTATTGTGTGCAATCTGTGCAGCCTTTGAAAGTGATCTGTCACCACATACTTTTCCTCTAGTGCCTTGCTTTTCTATGCCACTGCTTTACTTCTTTTTGCTGATGCGTTGTGCTTTATATCAACTTTTGTTGCTGCATTGTATTTCCTGCATACTGCAGTGTTGTTGTTTAGTGTCCTCATTTCTCTTTTGCTTGTAATTCTTCTCATTACCTTTTGCTTCGTAAGACTCCCCTTCAAGATGGGCATAGATGTTAAGAATCCCCATCTCGGATAGTAAGAACTGAAAGGTAAAAACTGACAAGGCCTTTGTGAAGATGTTTGCCAACTGAAACTTTGAGGCTATGAGGACACGGGTGATGATTCTAGCCAGGACTTTTTCTCGAACAAATGGCAGTCCAATTTTATATGCTTAGTCCTTTCATGAAAGATGAACTTTTTTGTGATATGGTTGGCTGTTTGGTTATCACAAAACAAAGAGAGCAGATTGTGCATGGTTGATATTGAACTCTTTTAACAAATCAAGGAGCCACATGATTTCATAGCTTATAGAAACTAATGCTCTATATTCTGCCTTAGCTGAAGACCTAGAAACAGTTACTTGTTTATTTGATTTCCAACTTATCAATGAATCCTAATGAATATACAAAAACCTGTAACAAACCTCCAAGTCTCGGGGAAAGCAACCCTATCAGAGTCACTATATGCTTTCAAGTGTAGAGATGACCTTGATGATAGGAAAATGCCCTGGCCTATGAATCCTTGGAGATATCTGAGAACTTTATAAGCTGAGTGTAAGTGAGCTTGTGAGGGTTTGTCCATAAATTGGCTTAGAACATTTATAGGATAAGTGATATCTGGCTTGGTAATCGTCAAGTAGATGAGCCTTCTAGTGAGTCTTCTATAGGCTGTAGGGTCTTGTAGAATTTCATTTGTGGTATGGCTTAGTTTGTGATTTAACTCAATGGGTGTGGAGGCTATTTTGGTGCTAAGTAACCTTGAATCTTTCAAGATTTCGAGGGTATACTTCCTTTGACAAATATTGATTCCAGCTGATGACCTTGCAACCTTTAGTCCTTGGAAGTATTTGAGGGGTCCAAGGTCTTTGATTTTGAATTTGCTATAAAGGTAAGTTTTGAACAAATCAATTTCTTTTTGAGAATTGCCTCCCATTATGATATCATCCACATACAATAAGAGTGATGTGAATCCCTTTTTACTCACTTTAGTGAATAAAGAATAGTCAAATTTGGATTGATGAAATCCAATGGAAGTGAGTGAATTGGATAACATTGAAAATCATTGGCTCGATGCTTGTTTAAGTCTATAGATGGACTTATTTAGCTTGCAAACTAATTTCTCCCCTTCAATATGCTCTCTGTGAATGCTGTAACTAGGTGGTAGGTCTGTATAAATTTTCTCATCAAAATCCCCATGTAAAAAAGCATTATGAACATCTATTTGAGATAAAAATCAATTTTGAATGGATGCTAAGGCAATGAAGACATGAACTGTAGTGAGTTTAGCAGCTGGACTGAAGGTCTCTTAGAAGTCAAAACCCTATATTTGAGTGTACCCCTTTGCTACAAGTCTTACTTTGTGTCTTTCAAGAGAACCATCAGATCTGAGTTTCACTTTGAAGACATATTTACAACTAATTGTAGTTTTGTTGGGGGGAAGAGAAGTCACAGTCTAAGTGTATTCTTTTCTAAGGCAATGAGTTCAGTATTCATAGCATCCTGCCAATGCTTAAATTGGATAGCTTCACTATAGCAATTCATAGCTTCAGTCCAAGTGTTGAAGGTGGGGTGGATGAATTATGTAGGGGTTGGGATGTTGTTATCTAACAGTGGTATTGATTGAGATAAGTAGGTTGATGTCTATCTCTGGTGGACCTTCCAGGAGGAGGGGTGGTGTACAACTCATGAGGATGGGATGAAAGAGGAGTTGAATCAAATGAGGTAACAGGTGTTTCAGGATGGAGTGTTTCAGATTGTAAAACAGGATGAGAAAGAGAGGGGTTGAAAGGTCAGCAAATTATAACATAAGAGAGGGTGTGAACGAGTCATCTGGTGGTGTAAGAGGTAGGACCAGGTTTTGAGTGAATGTCCACAGAGGAATGAGAAGAGAGAATGGATGTGGAAGATTGGAATGGAAAGACAGATTCATGGAAGATTAGATTCCTAGAAATGAAGGTGGAATGAGTTTCTATGTCATAGGGCTTGTAACCTTTGATATTTGCAGGGTATCCTAGAAAAATACAATGCCTAGCTTGTGGCTCAAACTTAGTTCTGTGGTGTTTAGTGGTGCTAGCATAACTTAGGCATCCAAAAACATGAAGGTGAGCATAGGAAGGTGGTGATGAAAAGAGCATTTCATAGGGAGATTTATTAGAAATGAGAGGTGTAGGTATTTTGTTAATAATATATGCTACAACTAAGATTGCATCTCTCCAAAATTGGTAGGCAATGCAGCTTGAAAGAGGAGCTCGGGCCACATTCAAGAGGTGTTGGTGTTTCCTCTCGAAAACATCATTTTGTTGAGGAGTATACACACATGACTTTGGTGAATGACACCATGGTCTTTATAGAAATCAACCATATTGAATTCAAGACCATTGTCAGTCCTGATTTTCTTAACTTTACTATTGAATTGAGTGTGTGTGAGTTGAAAGAATGATTGCAAGATAGATCTTGTATCTGATTTCAGTTTCATCAAAAAACCCAAGTAGCTCTAGAATAATCATCTACAATAGTTAAAAAGTAATGAAAACCTTGGAGTGATGCTTGAGAGTATAGCCCCTATATATCACAGTGTATTAAGTCAAAAGGAAATGAACTAGTGGATACACTTGAAGGAAAGGAAAGATGTTTTTGTTTGGCCAAATGACAGATTTTACAATGAGATTGATCCTTGGACTTTGCATTAGGTACATGAGAATGAATTACATTCATTCTTTGTGAAGAAAAATGTTCTAATCTAAAGTGCCATAGATCAAAATCCTGTTGTATGGCAGCTTGATTAACTCGAGTTTGATTGGAGAGAGTTGAAGGAGGATTGATGTTGTTGTCATGGGAACAAGGCAGTAGATAATACAGGCCAGCATGAACTTTAGCAAGTCCAATCACCATCCATGAAGAGAGGGCTTGAATGAAACACATATCACTTAAGAAAAATAGGCATGTACTTGGTCTTTGAATGAGCTTACTAACTGAGATCAGATTGAATATAAATGAGGGTACACATAGGACATCAGTTAAAAACAGTGAGTTTGAAAGTTTAACAGTGTCTATGTGTGTGACTTGAGCTTTTATGCTATTTGGGAGTTGTACAAAGGCTTGTATGCAAGAAGAGGGATTGTCAAAAAAGGAGGTGGAGCATACCATGTGATCAGTGGCTCCTGTGTCCATGATCCATGGTGTGTTATAAACAGCAGAGTGCATATGGTGAGAGGATGAATTGTGTTTGTAGTGATTCACAATACTAAGATGAGAATGATCAGTAGGTATGGAAAGAGTGGAGAGGTAGTGATGATTACCTGCTAAGTTTGAGTAAGGTGTGGTTGATGAGTTGGTCTCAGAAGTGTCTAGTTTGGAAGGAGCAGGAGTAGGTAGTATTGGCTTGGTCTATCCCAAGTCTAGCTGAGGGAATTGAGCATTGACAAGAGCCATGAGGTGCTGTGCTTGTGCTTGAGAGAGGTTCAGTTGAGAGGCACTTGGAGCAGGTGCTTCATGAGGTGAAGTGGTAGTCTGACTTTTCCTTTTTCTTTGGCAAGTTTTGGCAGGCAAGAAGAGTAGAAGGTTCTGAGATGGGTAAGGCAGTGTTTCTTGCTTGCCTTTGTCTTTCCTTTTGTAAAATTAGTAAAAACGTTTTGTCTAATGAGGGTAAAGGACTTAGCAAAATGATTTTCCCTCTTACAGAATCATAGCTGTCATTTAAGCCCATTAAAAATTTAAACACATAATCTCCTCGTTGGACGTCACCAACATTTTCAAAGCATCACGGGTACACTTTCCACAAGAACAACAAGGAAGAGGTCTATAACTATGTAACTCTTCCCATACAACATTAAGTTGTATGAAGTAATCACTTACAGAGAGATTTCCTTGAACAATGCCACTAAGCTTGTGTTGGAGGTGATAAATTGGATCTTCATCAGGTTGTGCAAATCTTTCCTTAAGTTTGTACCAAACTTGTTTAGCTGAGATCATGAAAAATACATTAAAATGCAATATCTTTTGAAATAGAACTCAGTATCCATGCAAGGAGGATGTTGCCTCTCAACCATGACACATATGAAGGATCTGACAGCCCAGGGGTAGGAATGGTGCCATCTAGGAAGCCCAACTTGTTTTTGATGGATATAGAAAGCAGAAATAATCTACTCCAAGATATGTAATTTGAACCAGTCAATGGAGGTGAGACAACGATAGTGTTAGCATTGTCACTATGATGTTAGAAGAAGGGACTATTTAGGTCCTCAACAAGGGAAATAGGAGAAGAAGAAGAGGAGGATGTCATGGCTTATGAAATGAAGTTTGTTTGCAAACTTAAGCAAACACAGCAGGAAAACTTACCTGCTCTAATACCATGTTAGAAGTGAAATGAGAACTCAAAATGAAACAACATATTGGAGAAAATATGATTCTCATTCATCCATCGATTGATACAAAAACTTTTGCTATATATACTACAGAAAACAGAAAAGAAATAGTCCTAAAGTTAACTTTTTATCTTCTAGTGATTTACAAGTAATCTTCTATAGTTACATAGGTCAGGTATTGCTTTACCTGTCTTTCATCACTTTTTATGCTATTGTGTGCAATCTGTGCAGCCTTTGAGAGTGAAATGTCGCCACATACTTTTCCTCTGGTGCCTCGCTTNGAGTAGGTAGTATTGGCTTGGTCTATCCCAAGTCTAGCTGAGGGAATTGAGCATTGACAAGAGCCATGAGGTGCTGTGCTTGTGCTTGAGAGAGGTTCAGTTGAGAGGCACTTGGAGCAGGTGCTTCATGAGGTGAAGTGGTAGTCTGACTTTTCCTTTTTCTTTGGCAAGTTTTGGCAGGCAAGAAGAGTAGAAGGTTCTGAGATGGGTAAGGCAGTGTTTCTTGCTTGCCTTTGTCTTTCCTTTTGTAAAATTAGTAAAAACGTTTTGTCTAATGAGGGTAAAGGACTTAGCAAAATGATTTTCCCTCTTACAGAATCATAGCTGTCATTTAAGCCCATTAAAAATTTAAACACATAATCTCCTCGTTGGACGTCACCAACATTTTCAAAGCATCACGGGTACACTTTCCACAAGAACAACAAGGAAGAGGTCTATAACTATGTAACTCTTCCCATACAACATTAAGTTGTATGAAGTAATCACTTACAGAGAGATTTCCTTGAACAATGCCACTAAGCTTGTGTTGGAGGTGATAAATTGGATCTTCATCAGGTTGTGCAAATCTTTCCTTAAGTTTGTACCAAACTTGTTTAGCTGAGATCATGAAAAATACATTAAAATGCAATATCTTTTGAAATAGAACTCAGTATCCATGCAAGGAGGATGTTGCCTCTCAACCATGACACATATGAAGGATCTGACAGCCCAGGGGTAGGAATGGTGCCATCTAGGAAGCCCAACTTGTTTTTGATGGATATAGAAAGCAGAAATAATCTACTCCAAGATATGTAATTTGAACCAGTCAATGGAGGTGAGACAACGATAGTGTTAGCATTGTCACTATGATGTTAGAAGAAGGGACTATTTAGGTCCTCAACAAGGGAAATAGGAGAAGAAGAAGAGGAGGATGTCATGGCTTATGAAATGAAGTTTGTTTGCAAACTTAAGCAAACACAGCAGGAAAACTTACCTGCTCTAATACCATGTTAGAAGTGAAATGAGAACTCAAAATGAAACAACATATTGGAGAAAATATGATTCTCATTCATCCATCGATTGATACAAAAACTTTTGCTATATATACTACAGAAAACAGAAAAGAAATAGTCCTAAAGTTAACTTTTTATCTTCTAGTGATTTACAAGTAATCTTCTATAGTTACATAGGTCAGGTATTGCTTTACCTGTCTTTCATCACTTTTTATGCTATTGTGTGCAATCTGTGCAGCCTTTGAGAGTGAAATGTCGCCACATACTTTTCCTCTGGTGCCTCGCTTTTCTATGCCACTGCTTTACTTCTTTTTGCTGCTGCATTGTGCTTTACATCAACTTTTGTTGCTGCATTGTATTTCCTGCATACTGCAGTGTTGTTGTTCAGTGTCCTCATGTCCCTTTTGCTTGTAATTCTTCTCATCACCTTTTGCTTTGTGAGATGTGCACATTCTTTATTTCTTTCTACTCCTGGTTTATACATGGTTGTGTATAAATGAAATGTTTATAGATGATTGTGTTTGTGATTTTATGCATGCATGCTCATATGAAGGTTTCCAAGTAGTAAATGCTAGACATTTATTAAGGGTTTTGATCATGAATAAAATACTCGCCTATTTTTTATTTTCTTCATAAAGGGGGCAATCTCTTTTGGTTAATGGAATTATTGACTTTTCACAACAAGAGGGATATATGTCCCCCCATGGTACAATAGCATGGTAAACATAGATAACCGTTTGGGAGGGCTAAACCAACTCTCTCTCTAAGTGAGTTCACTCCGCCTCTCGTGTGAGTTATTCCCCTCTTAGTAGTATACCTTTGAACATTCATCCTCTTCCTCACATAAATCACATTTATCCTACTTTATTAACCTTCATCCACAAACCAACCAATTGACTTACAAACTCCACCAACATCTCATCCAAGCAATTTGATATTGACAAGCTCATTAGCCAAGCTGAAACATTGTCATGGAGTGATCTCCAACTTGAACTAGAGGTAGGTCCCTTGAATCATTTCTCCAATCTAACACTAGTACGCAAGTTGATATCCTTTGAACAAAAATACCTTCCATGCAACCATCAAAGCTATTTGGAGTTTTATCTTGGGCTTTATAATTGAAGATATTGACACCAACACATTCTTGTTCACATTCCCAACGCAATAAGACAAATAAAAGGTATTAGCTAATCGTCCATGAAATTTTAAAGGATTCCATATGGTGTTAAGGCACTAGCCACCAGGACTTAGTATACATGAACTCAGCTCTTAATTTTTCTATTTTTTGGGTCCAAATCCATGCCCTTCTTATGGAAATGCTCACAAACCAGAATGCTAAAAAAAACAAAAAAAAACAAAAAAAACAAAAGGAAAGGTGTTAGGTAATCTTATTGAAGTGGATAAAGCTTCCATATTCGGAATAGCATTGAAAAGGTACCTTTGGATGAAAGTTTAAATTAACATTGAAAAACCAATCCCAAAAGGTTTTGATTTGGTATGGCCAAATTGTGAAGTGAAAAAAAAATCTTAATCAAGTATGAAAGGCTCTCGGGTTTTTGTTATGGATGTGGGTGCTTGGGACACATTGCTCAAACTTGCCCTAGATACTCTATTTTTCCCCAAGTCTCCCAATATGGGCCATGGATGAGAGCCGACAATTCTCTATATAGGAGAAATGATCCATTTAGTTTGAACCAACATCCAAATGAAGGATAAACATACCAAAGAGTCTCATTGCCTCCAGTGCACATAAGAGAACAAGTGGAAGATCAGCCAGAAAAAAAAAAAAAAAAAATCAAGCTTCTACAAGAAATTCATTTCGTAAAGGCAAAGAGAAAATGTTTACTGAGAAGGGCTCATGCTATTCCATTTCTAAAAATTGGAGCACCACAATATAAATATTTATAGGGATTCCATGTACAGGACACTGGAGCTCATTCACTAGAAGTTAGCAAAAGATTGGAGGAGAAATCGCAGGGGAATAAGCCAAAGAAGATGAATAGTGGGCCATTAATAAACTGGTGGCCCCATTAAACGCCAGCAACCCATTTATTGCCAATAACCCAAATCCCCTCCCATTAGACATCTTCAAAGCTCTCTCCCCCCCCCCCCCC
>QEOT01004975.1:38997-81027 GCA_003123785.1 Pterocarya stenoptera
AAGATCCCATTAAGACTTGTCCCCTAAATCCCAAGAAATCACATCGTGAGTTCCCAACCTTTAATTCGAGCCCGAAGTCTTCTAATTGTGTCCCCTTAAGTTTCCCTAAGCAAGACCCAATTGTCCTCAGTGCTTTGTTTACGGGCCCATCAGTGTACAAAAAACATTTGTCTTAGTTTAAGAAATTATTGAGCCCAACGCCCTGTCAAAACTTGAGCCCACTGCCCTTAAAGAAGAAAGTGGTCATAATCTCTCCATCATAGAAGGGCCCAAAACTCAAGTTGAGCCTCTTTCCTTATACACTCAACTCCAGCAAACCCAAAAGCCTATCACTTCACTTGATACTGTTCTCTTGACAAGATTCAAATCCCTCCCTCTTGACACAACCCCCATCTTTCATAATCCTAGAAATCCCACCCAACAATTCTTCAGAACCCCCAACCAAAGAATCCTAGGAATCTCAAAGTAACCCTAGGAAGAGGGAAGTAAATCACTATGAGGAAGTTGTTCCACCGAAGAAGAGAGTTGCAAATCTTCAAGCATGTACCAATAACCAAAATCCCACAGCTCAAAGCTCGGATCACTCATTTGGAGAAAAAGCACAGATTGATGAAGACAAACCATTAGCAACAATCATTAGGGCCAAAGGAAACAACAAAACATCCTAAATGGCCAAAAAGAAAAGGAAGACGCATGCTTCACCACAAGCTGCTACCCTTTAGGATAATCTCAAGGAAGTCCCCATCGGCAACAATACTCAATCTCAGAACCAATTTGTTTTTTACTGAAATTGCCAAGGTGGCACAGTCTAACCTGCTACCAATCCAGAAATGAGATTGATATGTTGGAATTGTAGAGGGATTGCCTGACCCTTTGCATTGCGCTCTCTGAGGGCTCAAATCAAGTCTCACCAACCTAATATGGTTTTTCTCGAGGAACAATTTTATCTTATGTAAATATTAATAGTGTTGTGAATAGGTTAGGAGTTTCCCTTTTTACGCATGTCCCCCTTGAGGAAATGAGTTTTTTTTTTTTTTTTTTCTTTTGTGGCTTCCAGGAATGGATGTCGAACCTATGCATATATCTAGTAATGTAATGACTTATCTGGTATATTTTGATCCTATTCATATATACCTTGGCTTCTCATTCTTTCTTAATGTCCTACTCAATATAATCATAAACAAGCTTTTTGCAATCTACTTAATACTATAGCAATGAACTTTCTTGGACCCATTATAGGATTAGGAGATTTCAACTCAATCCTTCATCAATATGAGAAATTTGGTGGCAAACCCTTTTCTTCCTCTTCACAACCTAGTGGTCTAAAATTTTTCATCGACCAAAATGGACTTGCAAACCTAGGTTATTTAGGACCAAAATATACATGTCGAATAAGAGGTATGGAAACTCCCACATTCGTGAAAGTCTAGACAGAAGAGTTGCTAACACAAAATGAACACTTCTTTTTCTTGATGCAAAAATTCTTCATCTGCCTATCCATTCCTCAAATCATGCTCCCCTATTCTTGGATACCATTGGTTCAAAAAATCCTCCAAGACCCTTCAAACTTGAAGAGGTCTGGGCTAGGGACCCTACTACTAGCTTAGTTGTTGTAAAAAAAGGCTTGGGATAGGATCATAATAAGCCCCCTAATTATGTCCTTTCTCAAAAACTCAGTGTTGTTAAAAAAACTTTAAGAATCTGGAACAAAGATCACTTTGGCCATATTCAAACCAGGATTAGAGAGTTGAATCATCTATTAACTTCGGTTCAAACCCAAGTTCCTTTTGATAATTCTATTCAGCCTATTCAACTGAAGAGAGTATAAAAATCTACCTTAATGAACAACTCCAAAAGGAAGGAAATACTTTGGAAGCAGAAATCTAGTTTACAATGGCTCACTACCCTGGATCTTAATACCAAATTCTTCCATATGACCTCTAATATGAGAAGAAGAAGAAATGATATTCATTGCCTAAAGGACCAGTCTAACCATTTGGTTAAAGATCCTTCAAATATTCAAAGTATGTTCTTGAATCATTTTCAAAAGATCTATAAAACAACTGAACCTATTTTCCCAGATGATTTGGATAATTTCTTCCCTAATAAGATTTCCAACCAAGACAATGAGACCCTTTGTAGAATCCCTAATGATGAAGAGATTTTACTAACCATTAAGAAAACTCCTTCTTCCAAGGCACCTGGCCTCGATGGTTTTACTAGTTTCTTCTACAAGCATTACTAGGAGATTGTTAAGGATGATTTTATCAGGGCTATAAAAACCTTCTTCACTAATTTGGCAAAGTCTAAAAGAGTTGAATCTCACACACATTGTTCTTATCCCAAAAACTAAATTTGCAAGTGATGTGCACCAATACAGGCCAATAAGCCTCTCCAATGTTCGTTACAAGGTGATTGCAAAAATTCTTGTCAATAGACTAAAGACTATCCATTACAAATCCATCTATCCTCATCAATCTGCTTTTATCCTCTAGAAATTGATTCAAGAGAATACTATTGTTGCTCAAGAAATATTCGATCACCTACAAAGGAAAATAGGTAGTAAATGTCTTATGACTATTAAGATTGATATGAAAAAGGCATTTGATTATATGGAACTTCTTGTTGATAGTTATGGCATGCTTAGAGTTTCATTCCAAATGGATCAATTGGATAAAAGAGTGCATATCCATTGTTTCTTTCTTAGTGATTATCAATTGTGAACCATGTGGGTATTTCAATTCATCTAGAGGGTTAAGGCAAGGTGATCCTCTTTCTTCTTTCTTGTTTATCATATGGAGTGAAGTGTTTTCTAGGTTTATCACTAGGGAGGAACAACGGGGTAATATCCAAGGCATTAATATCAGCAAAAATGGGCCTTATATAACCCACCTTCTCTTTGCGGATGACTTGATCCTCTTTGGTACAACATCTATACGTAATGAAAATTCATTTCCCAATTGTTTGGATAATTATTCTTTATGGTCTGGGTAAATGAGCAACAAAGGTAAATCTTCCATTCAATTTAGCAGAAACTCTTCCACTTCTACTATCAAACCCATCAGAGAGACCCTAAATTTCAAAACTTCTTCACCCAGGATCAAATACTTAGGTCTGCCTCTGAGTTTTGATAGCCTCAATAGCAATCAATAAATGAAATCCTAGATAAAATTCAAAAGAAGTTAGCAGGGTGGAAATCAAAACTTCTATCCCAAGCAAGTAGAACAACATTGATCAGATCAATAGTTAGTTCTATTCCAACTTACATGATGTCTAGTATTGTGATCACTTAGACCATTTAAAAGAAAATTGACAAATCTCTCATGAGGTTTTGATGGGGCTTTGACCCTACAAAGTCTCATATCTTTTTGAAAATATGTGAAAATGCCTTTTGGTTGACTTTTTATGCTAAACAAACAAATTCCAAATTTTGGAAAGAACTATTAAAACAAAGAGACTAAAGTCTCTAGTCTTTATATGCATATCAATAATGGGGTTAATACCAAAGTTTGAAACGATCCATGGATTCCTACTTTGTCCCCTCTAGTTCCAATTCCATCATCATCTATCATAATCCAGGACCCACAATTGAGAGTTTCTGAAATAGTTCTTGAGGAACCCAAAAGAAGGAATACTCTTCTTCTGCAAGCTCTTTTCTCTCAAGGAACTGTTAATGAAATTGAAAAAATCTCTCTTGCCCAATTTCAATTCCCTAACTTAAGAGATAGTCTAAAATGGGTACACCATTCCTCACGAAAATTCTAAGTCAAATTTGCATATTATGCTTTAGTAAATCAAAACAGCAGCCTTAACCCTCTCCATCAAACCTTAACTTGGAAGAAACTGTGGTCTTTGCGACTTCAAGATAGGCTGAAACTCTTCCTGTGGAAAGTCCTTATCAACATCCTTCCTACAAGATCCTTGTTGAAATGCATTTCTCTTAATGAGGATCAAGTGCTTTGTCTAATCTACAAATCTGCGGAAGAAACAACATCTCACCTTTTCTTAGATTGCGCTTATTCTAGAATCCTTTGGAGAAAATTCCCACGGCCGTTAAACATCTCTTTTATTAGAAGACAGGATATCACCAATTGGATTTTGTATATCCTGGATCATGAGAATAATCTTCAAATTTTGGCTCCAAATATCCATAAATTCTAGCTTTTTTCTATAATTGCAATGGATAATCTTTGGTTTTATAGAAACCAGATTGTCCATGAATCCCAAAGCCTATCCATGGATCAATTTGTTTTAAGAGTCATTCGTTCATATGGAGAACAATATTGTAATGCATGGGAATGGAATGAAATGAACAACACTACCACTTGGTCCCCTCCTCTTCTAGAGAAATACTCAATTGCATTCGTTGTAGCAGTGAGGTATACTGGTAGCACCTCAGTTGCAATTTGCAGATCACACAATGGAGTAGTTGAACTCATAATTGCAAAGCATTCAGGTAGCTACAATATAAACCAAGGTAAAGCTATGACAGCGTTTTTGGGAGTAAAAGAAGCACAAGCAAATCATCTTAAGAATATTATTATAGAAGAGATTCCCAAGTAATAATATTAGCTCTGAAGCAACATCAAGAAACTCCTGAGTGGATTGTAGAAGGTATAATAAGTGATAAGAATATTGCCACAAAACTTTGGTAGTTGGAAAGCAATAAAAATACATCGTTCTCATAATTGATGCGTACATAATATTGCGCAATGAGCAACATCCAACATGTTTGGAAACACACCCTTAATCAAAATCTCACTATGCTTATTGGATTTCCACAATGCAAAGATCCAGCCCCTTAGATGCTTTTGTATAATGTTATTTAGAATGCTATTCATGCTCTACGTTATTGTAATTTATTTGTACTAAGCACAAGTCTATCCCTGAAGTTTAATATTTTAGAGAAAGAAAAAGAGGGATAAAATATATGTCCCCTCATCAATTATCAGTTGCAGCCTCGGAGATTTTTTTTGTTTTTTTTCTTTTTTCTTTCTCTCGAGTCTTTTCTTTTATTTTTCTCTCAAAGAAAAAAAAAAGCCCGTGTGGTAGGGACGTTTTCTTTGGGTCAACTAGCCCATTGCGTGTCTCAAATTGTGATCCAACAAGAATCTTTTATATTAACAATGGGACAAAAATAGGTCGCTAAAGGGGTTAAACTGGTCATTAATGAATATTGGTTTCCAATTCTAGCATATTTCTATTGAAAAACAATGAGGTATATCATTACAAATAAGAAAAATGATAGAGTTACTATCTTACTATTATCTATTTATTACTCTTTTTGTATTTTTTTTAATTTTTAATTTTACTTAATGATTAAAGAAATGAATATTAGTAAAATTATATATTTTTTAAATTTTTTCTTAGCGATTAAAGATGTTAAAAAAATATTTAAAAGAAAATGATAAAAAAAATTTAAAAAAAAAAAAAAAAACTTGAAATACACTTGAGTAGTAGATGGGTATTCATAGGGTAGTAATCCTATCACTATCCTAAAAACAAATGGATTTTATTTATGTGGATCACATATTTACTTAGTCATAAATCATTTTTGGTCAGCTAATGATCTACTTAGATTTTTACTCCCTCATTTACTAAAGACAAATAATACTGCTACAACCACAATAAGATTAATACATAAAAATAATTCTACAAATTGACGTGGTTTCATGTGATCTATTAGATATATTTTATATTAAAATAGTTTTACAATATGACGAATCACATTATGTCAAATCAGTTTGTAGGATTACCTTTGTGTAAATTATTTGTGGCTAGAGTATTTTTCAAAGACAAAATTGCCACCATTATACTACTGTTTCTTCCCTACCTAACATTGTCCGATCAAAGCTCCATATCGCCTTCAATGGAAAACGATATCCATTTAGTTGAGGTTTCCTTTTCTTGAATATAAACCTGTGTGTTGAATTTTGGAATTTGGCCTAGCTATATATGACTTGCATTATTTCATGTTTGATCATACATAGAAACTGAAGACTGCTGACTTGAAAATGGAGTGTATTAGGTGACATTTACTTTCTATATTTACACAGTTTCTTAAACATTAGGCTATTATTTTCATAGAGCATTGCTATGCATCATCCTACACACCACACACCAAATTGTTTTTTATTTTTTTTCAATTTTTTTTTATTCTAGTCTTCTTGAAACATTTATATTTTTTTATTCATCATCCATATAATACATATTTAATAAGAGAAACAAATAAAAATAAATAAAAAAAGTTATGGTGTGTGGTGTGTAGGATGATGCAAAGATTAATTATATTTTCATAACATGAGCTGAATGTATATAAAAACGTGATTAGTTTAATTAATTGATTTTCAAAACCATATATATTAGACAGAGAAAATGGATGAGAGAATCTTTGGTTATTATTACAGTTGATGCTCGTATAATTAAACAATATCTTTTAATACATAATTTCACTCTATAATCTTCTTTATGTGCAGTTCGTATCTGCCGCATGCCGGAGAGACCAGAAAGAGAGAGAGGTTCCGAAGTCTACATTTTTCTTTTTATTTTTTGGGATTCGAAGAAGACTTTTCACAGATAATATATTAAGAGTGACAATATATAACACGACCAGTAAAATATTAGGGGTGACAATATGTAACACGACCAGTGAAACATCAGGAGTGGTAATATGTGACACAACTAGTAAACCCAACACGAACATAATACAAAATTAGCAAGTTTGAATTTGATGTTAACAAGTTCAGGTCAAAATGGATTGACCTGTTAAGATACAATTTATAAACGGGTCAACCTGCTTAACATGTACTCAACCATTTTTTACCCGTTTAGAGTTTATTTCAAAATTAAAATGTCATTACTATTAAGTTATAATATTGGTATTTCTCAATATGCTTATATTTTTATTATTGGAATTATAATTTTAAACTTATGTTCATATTTGTTATTGTATGATTTGTAATATTGGTTTTATTATATATTAAAATTTGAATAATAGTGATATATATTTTGTAAGATATCGTTGTTATTAATAAATATAGATTTTAACTTTTATATGAAATTATATTAATCAGATCAAATGAGTTATATATTTTAGTTCAACTCATTTATATAAAACAAATAAGTTTAAATGAGTCGTGTGGTGTTAACAGATTTCTAATTAATTATTAAACGAGTGACACGACGCGAACCATTATCTAAATAGCCTGTGTTAGGGTTTATAAGTTTGACACGTTTAGCTTAATGGGTTGAGTTCGGATTGACCTATATAATCGAATATTCATGACTTGACACAACACGATTGCCATCCCTAACATTCAATACAATTTTCTTTTTCTTTTTTGCTCCTTTTGGTTCCTCCCCTAAAAATGTAAATCAAAGTTTGGAAGGTCTTTCTGCAAACCTATTTTTAGTAATGTTAGCTACTTGCTCCAAATAGATAAGTTTCGTACAAATTCTTTGTAAAAAGATGGATCTTATTAAAAAATAATAACTTTTTTTATTATTTTTCAAAATGGCATTCACATTTTTACAAAGACCTACGCAAGACTTGTCTATTTAAAACTTGTAAAAATCATTTCTCTACTACTAATTACATGTTGCTTTGATAAGTAGACATTCATTAATGAGTTGATGATAGCTTATTATTATAATCATAGTAGTGATAGTAATTAATTCACAGGAAAAACTTCTTGTGACACATTGAGAAGACCAAAAGAGAATATTAGAACATAAATTAATAATGGCAATATTAATTTTTCTTTTTCCTCTGCACTTTATGTGGTTTAAAAGATTAGACAGCTCCAAATTTGAAAGAAATGCAACAAGACATAGAGTAAACCTAAACAACTGAAATGTCAGGATCAGAGGAGAACTGTTGCTGTTTCTTATTTCATTCTCATGCCTTTCACCTTCCTCCAATCTTTTTCTATTCTTTGTTTGGTTGCTAAAGGATTAATTCATTTAAAAAACTAAAAAAATGCAATCCAAGGTCAACATATTTACCTAAAAAGGTATATGCTTGTTTAATGTAGTTTACTGTGCACAGCATTTTTTTCCCTTTCACTAGGAAGTACTATATTATTATTGTATTATTGTCGATGCCGTCATATTAGTAGAGGTCAGACGAACATTTGCTGTGTCTGAAATAGTTGTTTACTGTTGTATTTTCTCTTCACCTTTTTTTTTTACGAGCTCATGTTGTTCATTGTTGATAATAAACAAGAATGATATCTTTCTGAATCTGAAAATCTGTGAACCGTTTGATGGATAAAACGTTGTATGGACAAAACAAAAATATCATATTATTTTTGTCTAAAAGACAGTTGATTCTCCTCGTCTTCATAAATTATTTACCTGTATGAATAGCATGTCCTGATTCAAAAGAAATTCGACTCGAAATATAAAAAGGCCGACTCGAGTAATTAAATACCTTAGATCTACAGATCATGTCCTTTCTTCCAGCCCGTCATACCAAATCTTGTAATGCCAGAAGATACAAAATAGGTCATAAATGACTGCTTATACATATAGACTCGGGAAATTTCCTGCACAAAGAAAGGAAGAAAAGAAAAAAAAAAAAAAAAAAGAGCAGAAAAGGCATAATACAAGATAAGCTCAGCCTCAAACAGTCCTGCACAACACAAAAACGAGTCCTTTTATCACTTTATCAACCTTCTTAGCTTTGGCTTTCTTTCTTCCGGACTTTCAGCTATGCTTTACACTTGCACAAAGAAATTACAAATGTTGTGCAGCCTTTTTAAAATCTCCATGCAATTGCCAAACCACTTCCCTGCTCTTCACTGAATATCTCAACCTGCCAAATAATGTATTTGTTAATATCACAGCAAATCATCACAGGTATTTTAGTGCCAGTAGTCCAGTCCAGCCTTTTTTTTTTTTTTTTTTTATAGTTGCTTCTTTTATGTCTTTTAATGGGATTGCAACAATGAGGATCTCTAAAAGTAGAAAGGCCAAGGAGTTATATAGGGCTTAGATTGGTCAACCATTTCATCTACAAAAATGTCAAACAAATGAACCAAATATATTCACACTCACCAGCAGCTTAATCTGAGTCTGATGATGTCTGCGAGTGAGGATCCAATTCCCGAACCACTGTAGATAGTGTCTCTCCCATATCTTCTAATTCGTCCTTTTCAAAGCCCCACCTCCTAACTAACTCTGCCCCAGCTGCCCCATGTTGAGTTCCAAATTTTCGAAGATTTCCTAACCTATTCTCCAGGAATGGCAAGACAGCACTGCTAGAACGTAGTCTACCTGCCATCGGGATGGAATGGACATCAAGCGATCCCCTCAATGGAGAACCATTGACAGGAGTACCCAACAGCTCACCATGTTGGCCAATAACACTTCTAAATATTTTAGGAAAAGGTAAAGGAATTGGGAGAGGACAAAGAGCCACAGATAGATTGCAGAACTTTGGTCTTGTTATTGCATTCTCATAGGCAGCATGAACCATATCTTTCACTTCAGAAATTGGAGCCCGATGGCCTCCTGTAGAACAAGACAATTAAGTCAAAACATTAAATGCATGAAGACCTCATCAAGCAGCAGAATAAATAGCAACACAAATGAGCTTATATATCGACTGGTACCCCTGCTCCCATCTCCCTCCCTCTCTGAAAATAAGAGAAAAGAAGAAAACGCTGAGTCATTGCTAATGCCACTTGTCTGGCTTAATATAGACTACTGCAAGCAACGTTAGGATGGAACACCCAGTCTTGTGTATATCTTTTTTCAGTTAAAAAAGAAAACCAAGGAAAAATAAAAGACATCTTTGGCTTGATCGATCAATACTCATCCATATTTGGTTAAAAAATTTAGAGCTCGAGTAAAGATAAATACAATCTTCAAAAATCCACAGGTGACCCTCCAACACCACAAATTAAAACCTCTAATGAGCAATTCCAAGTACCAGGAGACAAGTGACAGATTACTTTAATAATCACTTTAGCATTGTCACCTATGCATCCTTTAAACAAATAGTTGACAGGGAACAAGAGCCCTTTATAGCCTCCATCTGCCTGGCAAAGCAACTTGATATCCACAACATAAATTAAGTAGTAATGTTTTATATATGGAATTAGGATCATTAAATGTGGACTGAAGGCAGTGAAATCAGAACAGTTCATTAAGAGCATATTTAACATTGTTCAGAAGACTAAGAAAAGAAAACTAAATGTAGCGATGCATGCATAGATTCTACGAAGTACCTGTCCCGAGTGCTCCATGGATGGTCATGGATTCCACCGCCTGCAAGTCTTCCACATCTTCTGCTATCTCTGGTGTCAATGGCTGCAAATTCCCTAACAAAGATTGTTCAGCCTGTCTCCCTGGATTCAGAATTTTGGACAATTAGCCAAACTTGTCACTTAAAGCAAGGCTTAATGTGAAAAGCCATTAAAATATTTACCAGTCATGAAAGGTGCTGGCATTGCAACGTCCATAATAGCCACCATATTCTTCCTACCTTGCCCTGATAACATTTGTACAACACTATTGACGTCAAAAGCACCTGAAACATTACGTGAATCGGCAGAGGGGCCTAGTGCTTCCATTCGAAAAGGGAGACTAATAGAATGCAGTGCAGCAGCATAAACTGCACTGCAGTGATAAGGCTTCTGATCTTCAATGCAGAGCAACGCGGAAGCTTGGCCTTCATAATAACATAAACATACGATTAGTCCCTAATATAGGAAAAAATAAAGAAAAAGGGGGGAGGATCATTTAGGACAGACTTTGGAAAGTATCACTTCTGAAGTGTACACACTGATTCAACATGAGACATAGGACCCAGATAAATCCATAATGCCAAGATCAAATTGAAACAAGAAAAGACTAAGTTACTATAAATAAAAAATTAGCGAGTGTGCACTTTTAAGACAATCAACAAAGCCAGGTTTATCTGAGACAAACCAGGCAATGGAAAAAATGCTTCAAAGTCAAAATGGCTAGTACATGAAAAGAAACAAGGCATTACTGAGAAAGGGAAGATAACCATCTGAAACAATACTTTCCAAATGTATACAATTGCTTACTTCTACTCAAGGAAGGTAGACCAACTGGCACAATCAGTTTACACAAGGATGACAGTCTTGAAAATGAAATTGCATCATGAAGATTCATAGAGATTGCTTGCTTTTGGCTTTTGTGGATCACATAAGAACCAGGATCCCTGACAGCATAGAGCAATAGAGGTATGTTTCTGTATTCATCAGCAATATTCTCCAGGAAATCAGCAGCTACAGAGGAGAATCCTCCTGAATCATCGACAATGAACTGAAACCCCTGTCAAAATTAACAAAGGTTCAGCCAAAACTTTTTTTGATCAGTAACAAAGGTTCAGCCAAAACAAAAAGAATATAGATAGCAAGAATTCAAACTGAGAATCACTGCATTAATAGGCCACAAAAAGGTGCCTACAATGCAAACTCTATTTCTGCAATTAGTCAGTTTTCCAGGATTAAAAGCATAAAAAAATGTCCACATAAATATCATTATGCTAGACTCTAACCATCCAGAAAACCATGGGTCTCATCTAGATATCTGACGATGTTCTCGACATCCGACCATGATCTCAATAGGACAATCTTTTGGAAAGATCAAAGACCTTCTAGAGGGGGAGCAAATGCTACACATCTTTATAACCACACAGATACTGACTACAGGCAAAACTTGAATGATCTAGAAAGCTGGTTTTAAAATTGCTCAATAAAATAGCCTAAAACTAAATTGCCATACAAAATATGAATAGAGTAAAAATGGCAAGTAAAAAGCATGGCTAAATAATTAGTGAATATTTGGTGCAAATAAAGAACAGTAACATCAGCCTCTTAGGCTCTATCAGATCCTGGCATATGAAAAACTTACAAGGACTTCACAAGTTCAAACTCGCTTGTAGTGACTACCAACCCTTGTTGACAGGCGGCAATCACAATGCTCCATTTTAGAGAAACGTGCCTGGGACTGAGTTCTTGTATCCAAATTTACCTCATAGGCAAACAGTACCCTCAATACAGTAGGTTGTACAAAAACTGACCGGGGGAAATCATAAAGCACTCCAAGAAAAAAGGTCCCATTCTTCTTAAAGCAGTAAAATCAAGAGAGAAAAATAGAAATTAGCATTTGAATATTAATATAACTTCATTCAGCTTTTGTAATTCTTCAAACCTTTTAAATGAAAAAAAGTAGACAAGTTTTTTGATGCTGCACTATAAGATAACTCGGTCTCATTAAATACATGGTACTTTGCTCATAATCAGAAACTCGAATCACTAACATGTGGGGAAATGAAAATCTTCACGTACTCCTGAATTCAAGGAATATGCAGCAAGATGTTATCACATTGAAAATCATACTGTGAATATAGCTTATTTCCCCACATTTCTTCGATGTTGGGGTAAAAAGTAAACATCGAAGATATAAGACTGATGACTTTATAGTTCCCCCGGAATAATCATATTAAAGATGAGAAGCTTTTACTCTATACCTGAATATGGTCACACTCTTCTACAAAAAATCGGAGCCTTTCACTAATTTCTTCTCCTCGTAAATCCCAGGAGAAGGCATTCCTTCCAACTCCATAATTATCAAATTGCTGAGAGTCCATCCATAATCCACCCAGTTCATACAAACTTTGGGGATGGTAGTGAACTTTTGAGAAGTCTGTCCAATATTCGACACCATTATCTAAGTAGTCGACTATATCCTCATCATGAATCTCTCTCTGAGGGTCATTCCTCCCACCACTAATGTTGTTCACTGGAGTCAAATTCTCCTGCTCTTCTTCATTCAATCTTTGCAAGAACAAATTCCTCCTCCGTGGTTCAGCTGCATGAGTGGAAACATTACCAGTCCTGCAAAGCAGTTTATAGACATTCATTTCATTTAAACACCACAACATAAATTTTTTTTTTTTTTGACAAGTATGAAGATGCCACAACATAAAAATCAAGAGAACAAATATGGATAGAGTTCAAGGACAACCTGTAGAGGTATTGAGACTGAATTTAATACACATCCTTTATTGTCCAAATGTTTAATATCAAGGTTCTCTACTTTTGGGTGCAAAAGTAGGTGATTAAAAGGCGTATCACATAAAGTGAGTCTTTTAAGCTACCACAAAAAAAAAAAAAAAAAAAATTATAAGAAAGCATATGCATACTAGCATTACAATAATTACATGCACCATTTGTGTGCAAATTGAAGCACATGGGTATATCCGGTAATGTACAACAAATCAAAGAACATGCAGAATCTTCAATAGTCCTGAGACAATGTTACACTGGTAGGGCCAAAGTATGTAATGTCTACTAGTATGCAACATACAAACAAACAAAAAAGCTTCAACATTTACTTTCAATGGAAACAATGGTTACAACACAGAATAGATCAGATGGGAATCTAAGGTTTGCAATCTTAACCGATATAATTGAATGTAGCCAGCTCACATTACAGTCTAATCGCACAGGAAGAACACATTATTGGAATATAATATTCTAATGAAAAAACATCCTCACTGGAAAGATTTGTTTTACACTTGAGACAGGTCTAATTCTTTTTTTTGATAAGTAATCGATATTATATATATATATATAGAGATAGGAAGAACCCAAGTACACAAGATGATATACAAGAGATAAGACCTATCTAGGTCGAAGTAAGGGAAACTAGAAAGTCAAGAAAATTCAGCCCATTAAAATCTAAAGCAATGGCCCATAGACATAAAGTACGGAAAAATAGAGTTCTAAGTTCCTCCAAAGACCGCTCCTTGTTTTCAGAAGTCCAATCATTGCGCTCTTGCCATATACACCACATAATCCAGATCGGGATCATTTTCCACACCGCCTTGATTTGTTGAGCTCCTCTTGGAAGTGTCCAGCTGGCCAGTAGATCTACCACAGTTGCAGGCATAACAAAGGATAACTCCATCCGGCTAAAGACTTCCACCCACAAGGCTCTAGTTGTCTCACAATGTAGCAAGAGGTGTTCCACTGACTCTCCAGATCGCTTGCACATGCAACACCAGTCTAGTATAACTATCCGGCGCTTCCTCAGATTATCAGTAGTCAGAATCTTCCCCAATGCTACTGTCCATGTAAAGAAATTTGCTTTCGGGGGCGCCTTATTTCGCCAAAGTCTCCTCCATGGGAACGAAATATTAACCACTTGGGAAAGGGACTTATAGTATGATTGAACTGAGAAAATTCCTTTACCCGTAGGAGTCCACCACATCCTATCAGTTTGTTGTCTATTTGGCTTCATAGAATAATCAGGCTGAAAAAAGCCTCAAAGATGTTCACTTCCCAGTCTTGTGCTGCTCTACTAAACGTGACATTCCATTGCACTTGGTCCCCTGATAGAAGTTTGAGATCCTCTATTGAAGCTTCCTGGTTGCATGCCACTCGGAAAACTACTGGAAAGGCATCCTTTAGAGCCTCATTCCCACACCATATGTCCCTCCAAAATTGAATACGAGAACCCCTCCCCAACATTAATTTAGTATAACAGCTGAAATCCCCCCACCCACGCCTAATGTGTTTCCAAATTCCAACACCATTGGCCCCATTTACCTCTTCAATGCACCAACCCCCCCATAAGCTTCCATATTTACAATCAATTACCAGTTTCCATAAGGCTTCTGTCTCCATGTTATACCTCCATACCCACTTCCCAAGCAAGGCCTGATTGAATGTTCTTAGATTTTTTATACCCAAACCATCTGACGAGATTGGTCTACACACCTTATCCCAACTGACCAGGTGAAATTTGAATTCATCACCTATCCCACTCCATAAGAAATCACGGTACAATTTCTCAATCCGAGCTGCTACCCTTGCAGGCAATTGGAACAAAGATAAAAAGTACGTAGGTAAGTTAGAAAGGGTACTCTTGATGAGAGTCAACCGACCACCTTTCGACAAGTACTACAATCTTTTCCATCCTGCCAGTTTCCTTTCTATTTTCTCTATGACTGAATCCCATATGGATGAGGCCTTAGCAACAGCCCCCTTTCGACAGGTCTAATTCTAAATGGTAGAGACGTAGACAGTATAGAATTTCAGCCAAGCCCAACTATTTTAAAAAGTCATCACAAAATTTGATGCATATTTAAAGAATAAAATCACTAAAAAAAGACATAATTTCAATCATTCTTGCAAAAATACACTGACGTAAAAATATAACTTTTACAAAACCAATTCAATGCTAAAATACTGTATCGGAGCTGCTAATGCTATACAGATCTTTAAAAAGATTCTCACCATGTCACAACATTTGGAGGTGCAGATGTAGCCTCATTATAAAATGAACCATGGGAACTCATAGATCCAAGCGAACCTGTGATGTCAAAAAACTTCCCCATTGATAGATTATAAAATAGGAACACGGATTACAATCATCATCCCTTGGGATACGATGTGAACAATAAAAAAGGAACATACAAATGATAGATCCTTCACTAATAACTATCAATACTAGATGACATAAGTTTCTGTTGACCAAGGTGCATTTGATTAAGTAATAAGCAAGAGATGTCATATCTTGTCCAGTAAATTAAATTTTTTTAAGCCCAAATACTACTCGCATACAGAGACTACCTACATGGACGTAATGATGATAATAGATAGATTGCATTACCCAAGGCAAAAGGAAAAAAGGGTATATAATATAAGTCAAGGTACCTTGGAAGTCAACAGAAACCAGGCGAGGACTATATGTAAGGGTGCCCTGCACATGTTTTGCCAGCAACGCTGTTAGCATGTACCAGTATAAAAACTATGCACATTACAGAAGAGAAAACAGTTCTCAAATCTGCTAAACTATTTAAGATTTTAATTTTTTTTTTTACAAGTAAGAAGATATTTTATTGATATAAAGATAGGCATAGCCCAAGTACACAGGAGGTATACATGTGATTACACCTATTTAGGAAACTATTTAAGGTTTTAATTAATAAAAAGTTGCAAAAGATATTCTTAAATTGCAGTTTATAAGTCTCTACCTGTTGTGTCTCACCACTACGGTAGAGCACATCCATATTTAGAGAATGATTCTTGAATACTGGATCACCATAAGGGTCTTCAGCCAACCCGAGCAACTCATCCTTCAGCATCAAGCCCATAAGTTAATATATTGTGTTTAAAAGTGCCCAAACAAAACTTATCAACAAAAAAAAAAAGTGCCCAAACAACGTCATATAAAATCATACATCAACATGATCTCTACGAATATAACAAGACAAGGTAAATCTTTTATGTTACCAAAAAAGGGGAGGGGAAAAAGCTATCTCGACTCTCAACAGCTAGCAGAGCTAAGAGTTAATAACAAACCCAAAGGAGTCCTAACACAAAATTGAACATCAACGCAGAATATGTCCAATATGTTAAAAAACTAACCAAGGTTTTTATATGCTATTTGCATATCTTGGCACATGAAAAACAATGTTTGACAAGGGGAAAAATGGTAAAGTTTAGACCTCTCGGTGATGTGGACAATGGGAGAGTCACCAACTTATGCTAACAACCAAAATATACACCAGATTTCCTTCTAAATATAAGAGCATGAATAACCCCTCGAGCTTAGCACTTAACTCAATTTGCAAGCTACGTTCTTGTAGAGATATTTTGTAGGCTTCCCATAGAGGGTTTGAAGCAAAGGTGTCTAATAAAACAGAAGTTTGTGCATATCCACAAGCAAGAGATCACAGAAGAAAAACATAGAAATAAATCCAACATCTGTTCAACGAAGTATATCTAAAGGATAACCCTGAGGTGATGCAAAATGGGAATTAACATTTTATAGCAGAATCTTGTGAACTTCCACTCAAATTCAATCTCCAAAATGACCGACACTAAATTTCGTAACCTCAACCCATTTCCAGTTCATCGGAAAAGGCAAAAGTAAGCCTCTCGAAGCCAAGCCATCCTAGATAGGAGAAAATGCCATTCCATACTTTGGCATAACTTCTATACTCCTAACCATTAGGCACCATAGAAAATCCGTAATCAACTTTCAGAGCGCCGTATGTCAATCTTATCACAATAAAGGTCATATTGTCAAAGCTAAACAGGTTTAAAGCATTTGAAAGTAATGAATTTTAATTGCATAAAGCAGCAAAAGTAACCGGAAGAAATGCGGGTCATTTATTTGGAATTGAGAGTTTTTATTCACTGAAAAAAAATTAAACATAGAAAGCGGCAAAGAACGGTAGAAAGAAAATCACAGTACTACAATGAACTGACATGTTAGAATCAAACCTGGAAGTTCCAGAAGTGAGAACCAATGAAGTTGGCGAAACCTCCAACTTGAATAGTCACAATCTCCTTCATACTTAGCGTCGATTAAAAAGTGACCTCCGCCTCGTTCCAAGTCCCCTCAAGGCCCGTAGCGTAGGGTTTTCTCTTCTGAGCGAAGCAGAGCTTAATCTGCAAGGCCGTGGTTATCCCCCTAAGGAGCGGAACAAATAACTATAGCTCACCGAATATAATAATCTGGAGACCTTTTCTGGTGTTTACCGGAAGCTTACTGCGAAAAATGAAGAATTATCTTCAATCAATAAATCTGTAAAGACGGAGATACAACCTTTTTACGACCCAGGTAAAAATGCGAAATTTTTTCTTTTACCACCCGACACAGTTTTTAATTTTTTTTTGTCGAGAGACTATTTCATCTTCCAAATATCAAAGCATAAGGGTCAAAACACGAAATCATAAAAAATCACAAAAGAAATGAGAGCATTCGCAATGGCCATGCCAAATTTAGACTAAAATTAGATTTTTTGGCTAAAGTCTAAACTATTACGTATATAGATTCACATTAGATTAGTCATCTTAAATTTAAAATAATAATATAATATTATATATTTTAATAATAATTTTTAAAATTTTTTTTTAATATTTTGCAAATACATAGAATTAATTTAGATAGTGAGATGAGATGAAATGAATAAAATATTATTATAATATTAGTTTTTAATATTATTATTGCTTTGAGATTTAAAAAAGGAATTGTTCCTTATATTTGGTATATAAATTTAAAAAAATTGTAATGATGAGATGGGTTAAGAGTGTTTTTGTATCCAAATGGTAAATCTCCACAAAATGTTCATCATAAACCATTCGGCAACATTTCCATCAACATTCAACAAATACACAATATATTTACACCAACATTCAGCAATCTTTGATCTGATTTTTGCAAATACACATTTAACAACATTTCCACCAATATTTGCATCAACCAAACAGTTCATAAACTAGTTGCTACCCAACATTTCCACCAACAAAACAAAACATCTATACACTAGCAGCACCTAAAACTATTGCTAGTAGTAACAGTACCAAAAGAACATATTAGTAACATTTCCACTAACATTCAGTAAATCCACAATATATTTGTACCAACGTACAGCAACCTTTGATATGATTTTTGCAAATACACATTCAGCAACATTTCCACCAACATTTGCACCAACAAAACAGTTCATAAACCAATAGCTACCCAACATGTCCACCAACAAAACAAAACATCTATACAGTAGCAATACCTAGTCAAATTGTTGGCAATAGCAATACCAAAAATCAAAGGTCATGTCGTTTATATCCTAGCAGTATCCAGTACCCAATATACCAGTAGCAACATTTTTGCCCACAGTTTCCACCAAGTTCAGACTATACATTTTAGTTTATACAAAACATCTTCTGGACATAAAAATATTTCAAGAAAACATTTGACATCTACCTAGTTGCTACCTAGCCACATGTTTTTCCAGCCCAGATGTGGTGGGCAGCCACTAAAATCAAAATAAAAGTAACTTCTACAACCAATTACACACCTCCATAAGGTGTCAATGGAGATGTAGATGTACCTTCGAAATGGAGCTTTGATGCCTCAAAAATTTCCTTCTGAATATTAAGGAAGTATTCTTGCTATATGACATTCATGTTAGCAAGATTGAATCTCATCATCTTCGCCTCAAACTTTTTCTTCTTTAGTTCAAATTTAGCACATCTATCGCGGTTTGCCTTCAACACAGCTACTCTCCGCTCTACCATGCACCGATGTCTATCATCGGTTATTCGAGCTAAGGCCATGTTGATCTCGACATCATGGCCTTCCCGGGACCTTCGTTTCCTCTCCCTTTCTTTCTTAGCTTTTTTGCCTGGTGATCGCTCACAAAGAACCTCCACATTCTCCTCCACAGTGGTGCTCGCAACTTCACTATCCTGCTCAATGACTGGACATTTATCATGTGACATTCTCCTTGTACCAAGGGTGAAAATGTGTTGCTGCCATTTTGGTTGGTGTCTTAGAAGACACCAGTAGTGCTCCATTGTGAAGCTCACCTTCTCAATTTCTTTGTACATAAATTTTGCCTTCTCTATCTACAAAGGTGAATGAATATTGTTAGTTCATTCTACAGCTCTACATAATTGCATAATTAAAGGAAAAAACTACATACTTTGTCTTGCTCCGTTGCACCACTAGGGTGCAATGATTCTACTTATGCTAAAAATGCACAAAACTTATTTGTTCATTTCTAAATCGAGGATCACTGATTCATCAAAGATCCTACAAAATGGTTCACTGTGTTTGGTTTTTTATATTCATGATAAAAATATGAAATTCTATCCCACATTTGAGTGGATTATTTATCAGTACCCCTTATAGCATCAATGTTAATGTTGAGCCAAGTTGAGATGAGAAGGTTATCCTCCTCAACAGTGAAAGATGCACCTCTTTGAATTTTTTTTATAGGAGACCTCTTTTCACCGTTAATGGGAGTTGCTTGGACCACAACATTAAAATGTTATGTTGGGGTGCTATTACAACATTCTGCTCTACTTTGGAAGAGAGTGGTGAAGAAGGGACCATCATCGAATGGTGTGTCCATCCTTGAAAAATATTAAACTTTTAAGGAGTCAACCATAAACATTTATATTTTGATAAAAACAACTGTAGTAGGTATGCAACCGTAGTGAATCTTAATGTTGAAAAGGAAATGACATGATATATAACTCCAAGTATTCAAATTTAGCACATCTAACTTAGTGCAAATATATGCCTAGTTCAATATATATAAAAAAAAAACCAGACCAAACCTAGTTCAATATATGCCTAACTCAGCCATGAACATATACACAAGTAATAAAAACTGTCCCGACATGAGCATATACACAAGTAATAAAAACTGTCTAGCCATGAGCATATATACATCATTAAAACTGTCCAGCCATATACATATAATAAAAGCTAGCCAGCCATGAGCATATATACATCATTAAAACTGTCTAGCCATAAACATAAACACAAATAATAAAAACTGTCCAGCTAGATCATGAGCAATGAGGATCAGTAGAATGTATGAGTTATAGGCAATGAGTATAACAATAAAAAACAAACCAAACTTATACATGCCATTTCCAAACTCCATGCAAATATATAACAATAGAGAACATAAACCCAAACCACTATACTTGCCAACAAATCACCAAAGCTTTAGTTATTACACCAAAGCTGTAGTTATTGCAGACTATGTATATGCACCAAATCTATAGTTGTGTTCTATATATTCTTTTATATCTGTAGTGTTGTTTGGTCTTTGATGTCATGGCCATCAGGAATTGAATTTTTTGGTTGAGGGGAAGAACAATGAGAAATGCTTGGATAACTTTAGGAAGCTGTCTCCTCATATTGCAGACTATGTATATGCACCAAAGGTATAGTGGAATTTAAGTACCTCAAAGTTGTTAACCATGGAATTTATGGATGGTGCACAAATAAATTATGTGAAGACCATTCAAAGTTGTCTCCTCATATTTTTTGTTCTAATCTACTACTGGTTTAATATTTGAGCTGTGGCAATCATGAACCTAACGCTTTAGGTCATGCATTGACACTTCATCAGCTTGACAAGGTAATCATAATAATAACCATCTCAACATTCTTGCTATACTGCACATTGATATCCACTTCTCTAGCAATTTAAAGACTTCCTTTTATTATGAACTTTTACAAATTTTAGAAAGAATTGTTTGGAAATACACTATCAACTAATATGTTCTTCAAACGTACAAATTCATATCACTTCTACCCCAAGGCTATTAATATAAAATCCACTTCAGCTAGTAATTACATTCTTGTTCTTTTTGGCAGAAAATAGGGTTTTGCAAATATGGACATGACATGTTCAGGACAAATCTCCGTAGAAAAATATGGACATGATCACAAAATCATAACCTAAAACATGGACATGATCACAAAAACATAGACATGTTCAGGACAAATTTTCTGTTCTGATCACAAAATCAAAAACTAAAAGAAAATACAACCAACAACAATAAAGATCAACACAAAATCAAGTAAGATTATAGAGAAATTTCAGAAACTTTTACCTTTGCATATATTCAAAGCGAAAAACATAGTCTCGGAGAGGTAGTTTAGGGCTTTGGATCGAAGTTCCTCAAAAGGCGTCGTAGCACAGGCCGGAAGGAAGCTAGTTGCATATTGTTGGTGCAGAACAAATGCAAATGGCTGCTGTTTGGTCCTTCACCTGAGGAAAATGGCTGGACGGAGAGAGAAAGGGAGAATGAAACAAAAAAAAATCAGAGAATAGAAGAGAAACCCACTGTCGGATGAAGCTTTATGAGAGAAAAGGAGGGGAAGTTGCCGTCGTGCTCGAGAGAAAGGGAGAGAAACAAAGAAAAAGGGTGGGGGCTTGAGAGGAAGGGTGGGAAAGGGAGAGAGGAGGACAAAGGAAAAAGAGAAAAGGAAAGAGAAAGCGTGGAAAATTGATTACTGTTGTTGATTATTTGGGAATAAAACATGGATTGATCTAGGAATCTTTCATAATGAGACTTTCGTTAACCTGACAGGAGCCACTAGAGGAAACTCCATTTCAATCGCTAGCAAGAGACAAGCCCGGCCTAGTGATTGCCCCACAGGCGACATCGTTACTCTTCTTTAATTTTTGTTAGAATTTGAAAGGAATGAGAAGATCAAAGATTCATTAGTATGAAGAGGCCACTTTCTCACTCTTTTCATTAAAAATAAAAAGTTTACAATGACAGCTATATATATACAAAGGCAATGAATGAATCAAATAATCGGACAAAGAATAACAAACTAATTCAAGAAGCAGCTAAAAGAAATATTCTAACTAACTCTTGCTAAGGTGGCAACAAGAGAATATTATGATGCTAAGTGGGAAGCCTTCTCTGTGGTTGTAATGCCTTAGTCCTGGAGATCCGGAGAGTTAGTTCTTATTACTTAATATCAACTTCAACATCACAATTATAAAATCTAGAAAACTCCATAAAATAATAATTCATTTGCTCAACTCAAATATCCATGTTCCTTTATAAGGACAACAAAAAAATTCTCAATAAAATAAATTAAAAACTCTCCAAAGACACGAAAATATCATTAACTCATCATATCAAAATAACTAAAAATAATCAATTTACTAACTATGACTCTCAAATACGTACTTGTATCCTCGAGCACTTATTCCTCTACGAACATCGAACCTCTCTAACACTGCCTATTCTTGTTCTCCAGCAGAACCATCAAGATTATCTGAAAAATGTTTGGAAATAAGGATTGAGTTATCAACAACTCAATAAGTAGAGAACATATACTAGTATGCAAACATGAGCATTTACAGAGTTCAGAGTGCAGAACAAAATACTTTTTATTTCCAGAATGCAAAGTCAAAACATCTTATCAAAAATATTAAAGCGAAATTTCAAAAATATTCACAATCAAAATCCCTTTGGCATAACATAACTTAACATCTTCATCTTATCTTATCATATTAGAACAGTGACCATGTTTAACCCCCGTGGTAGGGTTGTACAAACCCCAACGGCCAACTGAGCAGAAACAGAATGTGAATTTTTAAAGTACTTTGGCATAACATATCTGATTCATCATCATTATCATATTAGAGCATCATATCAGAACAGAGGTCATGTTTAACCCCAGTGGTAAGGTTGTGCATCTGCGGATAACCAAGCAGATGCATATCAGAATTGAAACAGAATACCACTATTCTTTCATGTGGCAGGGCCATATCATATCAGAATAGAAGCCATGTAAAACCCCCATGGTAGGGTCTCTAACTCAACAGAGTATAACAGAATCAAATACAAAAGCAGATAGTCATACCAAAGGTTTTTCAGATGCCACCTCTTATCAAAACAGAATATTGAACATAATCAAAATATAACAAAATCAGATCACAAAAAAACATTATTTATGCACAAAATTTCATGTTCACTCTCTTTTGCACAGTTAAAAAAATGCCAAAATAGCTCATGTATGCACCAGTAATGTCAAAAAATACGTTATTCTTATAGAGATTTCATAAGTAATGCAGAACAAATGACTGAGGTCGTTTCAAAATTCTTTTCATAACAAAACATGCATATTTTCATAAAATCAAGCTCGGCCTATTTTATTTTTATGCAAAATCTAGTATAGGAACTCTGCTTACTTGGACTTTTTAACTTTCTGAATTTCTTCAAAATAATATTGAAAGAAAATTACTCGTCACTTATAAAATTACCACGTAATTTCCAAAAATATCTGAAATTAACAACTTTTGGGCGTCGTTAATTTGTGGAGTTTGCGTGGCCAAGATGTGGTGCAATTATGTAGTGGTGCTACAGTGGCTACTTGAAGGTGGTGATGCAGCAGTGAGAAACTGAGAGAAAAGGGAGAAAATTGAAGCGGCAGTTCTAGCTTTAGGTGGGGATGGCTACAGGGTATGTGTGCGATACCTTGTAACGAACATATTTATAGAAAACTGATAAAACCCTAGAGAAGGAAGGAAGATAGGCTTACGTGCAGTGGGAACAGGAGTGATGGAGCCATGTATGAAGTGAAAAAAAAAATAGACGTGAAACATGATCAATACTGTGTGTCAAGAGAAGTCTAGCATAGTTCTTACGGCTTGGATTTTCTCTCCGAAATTCTTGGGCCCCGACAAATCCATAAGATGTACTTGTTCCATAAATATCTTCATCCATACTAAGATGCTATCAAACTCCAAATATCTAATGAATTTAATTAAATTGGCAAGCCAAAAAAAAAAAAATCGATATCTAATTTCGGCCCTTACTCTCTTTAAAAAAAAAATTACTCATAATCCCAAATGGGTTTTTCATACCTATGAACCCAAAATTTTTTGTAAAGCAGGTTTGGTTGGACCCAGGTGTTACATCCTCCCCCACTTATAAAAATCCCGTCCTCAAAATTTGTTGCATTAAAAGTAAAGTCTAATATACAAATCCCTCCTATTTCAAAAATCCTAACTTTCCTAACATCTCTTACCCCAAATAATTTCCAAAATCCAAGTGTGATTTCCGCACGTGACCTCAAATCCAAACCTAAAAGTATGAACCTCAATTATGAATTTACAAGCCTCACATATAACTAAAAGAGAACTCCCAAAATAATATTTAAACCTTCGAATAATAGTACAATCAAATGCTCCATAGTTAAGTTCCTGGTAAATTCAATTCACAAATTTCTAAATCCTCAGGAAATCTACTTTCAACCATAAATTGTCTTAACATTCTTGCTTCCAAAACACATACTAACCCATCAAACACCTAAAGCTAGGGCCTCGTAGATATAAAATATTGTGTCTAATCCCTTTGAAACCTCTTCACCCAAACTTCAATATTCTAAGCTATACAACTAGAAAAGTTCCATGCAAGCATGATTAATCTCAACTCAACTAAAACGGCAAGGTTTCAAGGACAAAAAGAGTGGGGTACCTATGATCGCATTGTTGTCGTCCTCAGCATCTTCAGATGTCAATGCAAACACTCGAGCAGGTTCCATTCTACGTTGATTGTTTCCCCCATTCGTCTGTTGGAAACTTGGAGGTGGTTTAGGCTTTTTGTTGTCCGTTAGAAGCAAAGGGCATTCCTTGATAAGAAGTTCGGTCTTACTGCATCGAAAACATGCCCCCATTTCCCTTATGCACTCTCCAGTGTGTGCACGATTACAAAACTTGTAGAAGTTATTCGATTGACTTCTCTGCATTTGCTTTTGACCCGAGCTGCTCCCTTCGTTTCTCTTTGTCCACAGCCCTTGATCCATTGCAGATTGAGACCCCTATGACGCAGTCCTCTTCCTCTATTCCAGCAGTGCAACGCTTCTTTGAAGGCTCCATCCAAATACTTTGGCTTTATTCACCAACTCTAAAAAATTTCAGATTTGAAAGCCCACAACTCGCTCGTAAATCTTTTTCGTTCAGGCCTTGTTCTAACTTACGAGACTTCTTCTCTTCATCAGGGATCAAATATAAAGCAAAACATGATAACTTGATAAATCTAGCTGCGTATTGGTGTACTGTCATAGCTCCCTGCACCAAATTAGCGAATTCCGTTGCCTTGTAGTCTCTGATTGAGCTTGGGAAAAAAAACGTTCTAGAAAAATCTACTTGGAAGTGCAGCCAACGAACTATTTTCGTCCCTTCAACTTTTATGATAGTTTTCAGAAATCCACCATCCTTTTACTTCTCCTGTTAGTTTGAAAGCAGAGTATAACACTTTCTATTCGTCTGTGCAGTTTATAACACGGAGTATCTCCTCAATGTTCTAGATCCAGTCTTCTACTAAGGTTGGGTCGCCCCGACCATCGAAGGTGGGGGGATGCATTCGATTAAACTGGTCTATGGTGCATCATCATTCATCATTTGTCGCATTAATACCTAATATACTTCATTTTCTACGACAAGGTGGCATGCTGACAACTTGAATTATTAATAGTCATTCTAAGAATAAAGAGTTCGTACAAAAATAAGCAAATGGTGGTAACTATAAAACAAACATAAATATATATATATATATAATGTGTACACGCAAAAGTAGTAGCAATATATCACCAGACTCTAAACCTTCAATCCTATCAAAAGCCTTATATACAGTTTACAGAATTGAAACGAACTTCAATCAACATGGGCAACTCAAAGAAAATCTGTAAAATCCTACTCCTCAAAATTTATAAGACATCTTGCCTAATACCTGAAGATTCTAAAATCTTAAATACCAATAAAATTATTCCTTATGTAACGCTCCGATCCTGGAGGTCCGGAGAGTTAACTCTTATTACTCAATATCAACTTCAATATCAATTTCAATATCACAACTATAAAATCTAGAAAAGTCCATAAAATAATAATTCATTTGCTCAACTCAAATATCCATATTCCTTCATATGGACAACAAATAAATTATCAATAAAATAAATTAAAAACTCTCCCAAAAATTCAAAAATATCCTTAACTCATCACATCAAAATAACAAAAAATAATCAATTTACTAATTATGACTCTCAAATAAGTACTTATACCATCAGGCACTTATGCCTCTACGAATATCGAACCTCTATAACACTGCCTACTCTTACTTTCCAGCAAAACTATCAAGATTATCTGAAAAATATTTGAAAATAAGGGGTGAGTTATCAACAACTCAGTAAGTAGAGAACATATACTAGTATGCAAACATAAACATTTACAGAGTTTAGAATGCAGAACAAAACACTTTTTATTTTCAAAATGTAGAGTCAAAATATGTTATAAAAAATATCAGAGTTAAAGTTCAAAAATATTCATAATCAAAATCCTTTTGGCGTAGCATAATTGAACATCTTCATCTTATCTTATCATATCAGAACAAAAACTATGTTCAACCCTCATAGTAGGGTTGTGCAAACCTCAACAGCCAACCGAGTATAAACAAAATGTGAATCTTCAAAAGTACTTTGGCTTAACATATATGATTGATCATTATCATCATATCAGAGCATCATATCATAACAGAGACCATGTTTAACCCCCGTGATATGGTTATGCATTTGCTCACAAAAAAATAGAGAACTAAACGAAATCAAAACGTAACATAATCAGATCACAAAAAAGCATAATTTAAACACAAAATTTCACATTCGCTCTCTTTTACATAGTTCAGAAACAAAATACCAAAATGGCTCATGTATGCACCAGTCATGCCAAAAAATTCTTTATTCTTATAGAGAATTTCATGAGTCATGCAAAATAAATAACTAAAGTCATTTCAAAATTCTTTTCATAACAAAACATGCATATTTTCTAAAAATCAACCTCAGCCTATTTTATTTTATACAAAGTCTAACATAGGAACCCTGCGTAAAATTCCTCATCACTTATAAAATTGCCACGTAATTTTCATAAATATCCGAAATTAACATATTTTTCAATACTTAAACCTAAAATGCTAAGTAACCTATTTTCCTAAAAATCAAAATTCTCGAAACACTAAAATATCAAAAATTCTCATATCCTCAATATTCATTCAAAAATTCTAACTATTTAAGCTCTAACTTATTTATTATTTATTAATTACCGGAATTTAACTATAAAAAATTTAATGCTAAATATGTAATATAATTATAAAACCGTAAATATTTTCTGTTAAAGTACTTTTTAGACTAATATAAAAATGAGCTGGAGTGCGCTTAAAAATAAGAAAGGAATTTTCTTCTGTGAGACCCAGGCCAGATAGTAAAATCAAGTATGCTAAAATATTCATAAACACAGTTAGTAGTCTTCCGGTTAGGTTTGGATATTGAGATAAGATAAGAATTTTTGAAAATTTTGTGAATAATGTTAAGATGAAAGTTTAAAATATTATTTTTTAATATTATTATTGTTTTGAGATTTGAAAAAGTTAAATTAGAATTTAAAAAAATTGAATTATTTATTATATTTTATATAAAAATTTAAAAAAGATATAATGATAAGATGAGATGAGATTTCTCATCTTTACCCCAAACATAATAACTGGAAGGGCAATCTAGTAATATCCTAAACTAACCTTCCTACTACGTATCCTTACGTAAAGAGTAAAACATGTTACGCGTGCAATGGAGGCTCACTGTGAGAGAAGGGGTCGCGGCGGAGTAGGCGAGTGGGAGGTGGCTGAGACACGACGGCAGAACACTGAGAGATGAGAGAGAGAGAGAGAGAGAGAGAGAGAGAGAGAGACCACTGTGAGAGGGAGGACTTATGCACCGAGTACGATGGGGAGCTACGGACTGGGGTCACCCAGGGTAGCTTCCAAAGGTGGAGGCTTGTCCTCCGGTGTCTTCTGCTGTCTGTGGCGTCTTTTTCGGCTGCGGTAACCGGCGTGGGTGGTGGCTTAAGGGCAGTGGGTATTTGAGACAAAATGCTCTGTTTTTTAGAGCCAAAACAGAGGTGCTTACGGCTTCGTGTGGGCTGGGCACGGTGGTGATTTGAGGGAGGATCAGCGACGTGGTTGGCTTGGCTTCATGGTGGCAGGGCTACTGGACGTAACGGAGGCTGTGAGCTGCGGGGAGGCCGTGAGAGTGCAACTTCGTGGGAGACTACGACGTAGTTTCAGTTTGTTCTTGGCTCTCGGTGATGGTTAAGCAGCATCTCCGTGTAGAATGGCCGAGGAGTATGGGTCAACGGAAGTTGGGCTGGCAGCTTGTGGTGGCGTTGCCGTGCTTGAAAGGACTCTCGTGCGGTAGTGTTGGGCGTTGTTAATTTGTGGAGTTTGGGTGGCCGAGATGCGGTGCAATCATGTAGTGGTGCTACGGTGGCTACTTGAAGGTGGTGAGGCGACAGTGAGAAACAGAGAGAAAAGGGAGAAAATTGAAGCTGCAGTTCTAGCTTTAGGTGGAGGATGGCTACGGGGTATGTGTGCGATACTGTGTAACAAACATATATATAGAAAACTGATAAAACCCTAGAGAAGGAAGGAAGATAGACGTACGTGCAGTGGGAACAGGAGTGATGGAGCCGTGCATGCAGAGAAAAACAAAGGGACGTGGAACGTGATCAATACCATGTGTGAAGAAAGTCTAGCATGGTTCTTATGACTTGGACTTTCTCTCCGAAATTCTTGGGCCCCGGCAAATCTATATAAAATATGAGAAATGATTTGTACAAGTTTTAATTAGACAATCCCCATACAAGCATTTGTAAAAAAGTAAATCTTACTAAAAATATTGTAAAAAAAATTATTTTTTATTAGTGAGACCCATGTTTTTACAAAGGGCTTGTATGGGACTTGTCCATTTGAGGCTTGTATCTAGCATTACTCATAAAATATACTTGTTCCATAAATATTTCCGTCCATACCAAGATGCTATCAAACTCTAAATTTCTAATGAATTTAATTAAATTGGCAAGCCAAAAAAGAAATTGATATCCGCCGAAATAAAATCTTAGGCCTGTACTTTAAAAAAAAAAAAAATTACTCATAATCCCAAATGAGCTTTTCATACTTATGAACCCAAAAGTTTTTGTAAAATGAGCTTGGTTGGGCTTGGATGTTACAGTGGTGAGGCCGTAGACAGAGTTAGTGCAACCTCAAGTAATTCCTCTGATTTTCTTGATGAGTTTAAGACTCCCCTTCAAGATGGGCATAGATGTTCCGAATGTCCATCTTGGACAGTAAGAAATGCAAGGTAGCAACAGGTAGAGCCTTGGTAAAAATGTCAGCTAACTAAAACTTGAAAGATAAATGAACTGGCATGATGATCCCTGTTGAAACCTTTTCTCAAATAAAATGGCAATCAAGCTTTATGTGTTTAGTCTTTTTGTGAAAGACTGGATTCTTTACGAGATGTAGAGCAAATTGGCTATCACAATACAACACTGTAGCTTTAGTATGATCAAAATGGAAGTCTTTTGGTAGAGAAATGATCCAAATAATTTCACAACTTGTGTAGGCTAATGCTCTATAGTCTGCTTCAGTAGAGGATCTAGATATTGTTGCTTGCTTTTTAGACTTCCAACTAATCATAGAATCCCCAATGAAAATGCAGTGCCCAGTAACTGATCTTCTTATTTCTGGACAAGCTACCCAATCCGAATCACTAAAGGCCTTTAAATGCAAAGTTAATAAAGAAGAGAAGAAAATACCTTGCCCTATAGAACCCTTCAAGTATCTCAAAACCCTATGAGCAGCTTGTAAATGTATCTTTGCTGGTTTGTCCAAAAACTGGCTGAGTATATGGACAACAAAAGTAATGTCTTCTCTTGAAATTGTTAAGTAAATCAGTCACCCAATCAACCTTCTATAAACTGTAGCATCAATCAACAAATCTGTAAAGTGTGATTAAGCTTGTGATCGGTCTCAATGGACTTGTGGACATGTTTGCATCCTAAAAGACCAGAATCTTCAAGGATTTCAAGAATATATTTCCTTTGACATATATGTATTCCAGATCTTGATCTTGCACTTTCTAAACTCAAGAAATATTCACCTACCCTAGATCTTTGATCCTGAATTGTGAGTTCAAATGTGCCTTGACAGCATTAATAATTGATAGATTTGAACTACCGATAAATATGCCATCTACATAAACTAACAGAGCAACAAAACCATTCTCATATGATCTTGTTAACAAAGAAGAATCAGATTTAGATTGTTGGAATCCAATAGAAAGTAAAGAAAAAGAAAATTTTGAATTCCATTGTCGAGAAGCTTGTTTGAGGCCATATAATGACTTGTGTAGCCTACAAACTAATATTTCATTTCCACAATGATTCTCCCCCTTGATTTGATAACCCAAAGGTAGGTCCATATATATTTCCTCATCAAGGTCTCCATTGAGGAATGCATTATGCACATCCATTTCGCTTAAATGCCAATTATGGATGACAACTAAGACCAAAAAAATTCTGACAGTAGTAAGCTTAGCTACAGGACTAAATGTTTCTTGATAATCGAATCTCTCAATCTGAGTGTAGCCTTTTGGCTACCAACCTGGCCTTATGTCTCTCCACAGACCCATCTGAATTGAGCTTGATCTTAAAAACATACCTGCAACCAAATGTGGTCTTTCCAAGAGCTAGTGACTGCCCATGTTCTATTTTTCTCTAAAGCTTTTTAATTCAGACTGCACTGCTACTTGCCAATGCAAAGACATCACAGCTTCTTTGTAGGTTTTTGGTTCATGCAAGAGTGAAAGTGCAAAAGTTTTTTGTGATGGAGAAAGATGTGAGTAGGACAAGTGTCTAGGACAAGTGTCTGTGAAGAGAATGATTAATGGAAGATAAAGATTGTACCTGAGTGGGGTTACTAGTGATTACTTGACAGTGATAGTCATGTAAGTATGAGGGGGGTTTTCTAACACGATTAGACCTCTTAAGAGGAATGGTGGACTAATTAGTATTTTGTGGAGTAGTTGAAATAAGACTAGAAGGAGTTGATTTGAGGTGCTGGTTTTCAGATGAAAAAGAATTTGATTGAATAAAGTTGATGTGAGGGAGAGAGGAACTAACAGGTGAATCTGGAACTGGAGTATGAGAGGAGGAATCAGATTGAGATATTGAAGGAGTGGCAGGTTGATTTGTGGCAAGATCGGATGGGAAGGAAAAGACTGTTCTGTGACAGGTAAAAATAGAGGTATGGTTTGATCATGTGAAGATATGGAAGATGAAGATGTATTGAGGTCAGAATTTTGAAAGGGAAGACTAAAAACACGACTCATAGAAAATTTTGAAGATATGGAAGATGTAGTCTCATAGAAAATCACATCCCTAGAGATAAAACACAACTGACTCTCAATATCATACACTTTGTATCCTTTGACACTAGCTGGATACCCTATGAAAATGCATTTTCGAGCACGAGGGTCTAACTTGGATCGATTTTGTTTGTAAGTAGAGACAAAGTATAGGCAGCCAAGCACTCTCAAATGATCATAAGATGGCATGGAAGAGAAAAGCTTCTCATATGGTGATTTATTATCTAAAATAGGTGAATGAATTCTATTAATCAAATAGGCTGCAGTGAGGACTGCATCACCCCAAAATTTCAAGGGAAGGGAAGGCTAAAAAAGAATGGCTCTTGCAACAGATAGGAGGCGTTGATGTTTTCTTTCAACAACTCCATTCTATTGTGGAGTATAAACACGAGACTTTTGATGCAAAATTCCATGAAGATTGTAGAAATCTATCATGTTGAATTCAAGACCATTGTCCAATTGAATTTGCTTAATTTTAGTACCAAATTAAACCTCAACCATGTGAATAAATGATTGTAGAAGGGATTTGACTTCAGCCTCAAATTTCATAAGGAAAACCAAAGTTACTCGACTGCAATCATCTACAATTGTTAAAAAATAATGGTGCCCTTGATTGGAAACTTGAGAGTATGGCCCCCAAATATCATAGTGAATTAATTGGAAGGAAGAATGAAAAACAGATGTACTCAATTGAAATGACTTTCTCTTTTGCTTAGCCAAATGGAAAATAGTACATTGAGTTTGTTCTCTACACTTTACATTAGGAACTTGAGAGTGAATTAAATTCATTCTATGATTGTATAAATGTCCTAATCTAAAGTGCCATAGATCAAACTCCAGCTGTCCATTTGCATTGAAAGCTTGATTGTTGATTGAAGACTTGAAAATGTGACTGAATGGAAGGAAATTTTTGACAGTAGTGCTATGAAGTGAGTTAAGAAGAAGGTAGTAAAGTCCATTGTGGACCTTAGCTAGACCAATCGTCGTCCATGAATAAAGGTCCTGCATAAAGCAGAATTTATTCAAGAACATAAGACAAAGAAGAGGATTGTCAGTGAGCTTATTCACAGAAATCAAATTAAAGCTGAATGATGGCACACATAGAACATTGGTGAGAGTCTATTTCTAAGAGTTTGATAGTTCCAATGTGAGTGACTCTAACTTGTGTTTTATTAGGGAGCTACACAAAAGCTTGAGTAGAACAGATTATAGAAGAGAAGAGAGAAGTGGAACATACCATATGGTCTGTAGCACCAGTGTCTATAATCCAGGGTACATTTTGTGTGTTGATGGGCTTGTGATACATCATTGACTCAGAAATAATAAGAGCACTAGAGAGGCAGATACTTTTACCTGCCATATTAGAACTTGGTGAGAATTTGGTCACAACCTCAATGGATTGAGTGGGGTTAGACATAATTGACGAGGCTTGACTAGAGGGTTGAAGGATCTTTGATTCATGTATGTTCAGTTGTGATGTATGAGCATTAATCAGAGCAACTAGTTGCTGAATTTGAGCTTGATTAAGAGGCAATTGTGATGAACTTCCTAAGTCTTGCTCCTGGTTTTGAGATTGTACCTGATTTGCAGAATGACTAACACCAGAAAAACCACTAGAATACCCAGATTTAGATTTAGTGAATTTAAAATTTAGTGGAAAACCAATCAATTTGAAACACTTCTCCTTAGTGTGTCCAACCTTACCACAATGGTAACATGTTACATCTGGTTTATCTTTCCTTTTGGTGTTTTGAAAAATAGCAAGAGCTGATGGCTCAAGTGTAAGTAGTATCACAGTACGTATTTGCCTCTGCCTGTCCTCTTGCAAAACCAAGGAGAAGGTCTTGTCAAGGGAAGGCATGGGGCTCATAAGTATGATCTAACCCCTTATACTATCATACGTATCATTTAACCCCATCAGGAATTTGGAAACATTATCTTATTGTTGTGTTTTGCCAATGTTGTTCAAAGCATTACAGGTGCACAATCCACACAAACAATGAGGCAGAGGTCTGTAGATATTCAACTCTTCCCATACAGCATTTAAGTTGAATAAAGTATTCACTTACAGATAAGCTTCCTTGCATAATAGAACTCAATTGCTGCTGAATGTCATAGATCCTTACATTGTCAGGCTGTGAAAAATGATCTCTAAGCTTCTCCTAAACATCCCTTGTTGAACTCATGAACATAACATTTGAGCCAATATCCTTTGAAATAGAGTTGAAAATCTAGGTGAGAATCAGGTTGTTGCATCGCAACCAGGGAATATAGAGTGTTGGAAATATCTGGTGTGGGAATAGAACCATCTAGAAAACCCAGTTTGTTTTTAATAGAAATGGTCAATGTGAAAGATCCATGTCATGAAAGATAATTCGAACCTATTAAGGGAGGAGTAACTACCACAGTGTGGGCATTGTCACTATAGTATAAGAAGAAATGACTATTAGGATCTTTTGAAGGAGAGTTATATCCGGGTGATTTGGGTTGGACATTATCTGCCATCAGGAAAAAAATTCAAAGAGATTTCACAGATATGAAAGATTTCAAAGAAATTGAAGAATGAATCAACAGCAGAGTAAATCTTCAGGAAACCTGTGCTCTCTGATACCATGATGGAATTTGAAAGGAAGGAGAAAATCAAAGATCCGTAAGTATGGAGAGGCCACTTTCTCACTCTTTTCATTAAAAATGTAAAGTTTACGATGACAACTATATATATTCAAAGGCAATGAATCAATCGAATAATAGGACAAAGAATAACAGGCTAATTCTAGAAGTAGCTAAAAGAAATATTCTAACAAACTCTTGCTAAGGTGGCAACAAGAGAATTTTCTGATGCTAAGTGGGAAGCCTTCTTTGTGGTGAGGCTGTAGGCAGAATTAGTGCAATATCAAGTAATTCTTCTGATTTTCTTGATGAAGTTTGAGAATTTTACTTAGTAAAATCCAAATATTGCATTTTTAAATTATTAAAAACTTATACTTATGTCCTAATTCAATTATATTAAAAATAGATAACATCAAGCAATTTTAACGGTCAAATATTTTTTTATAGTATGAAACTTTTTAGTATTAATTTTTATAATTTAAGGAATGCTTGAAAATGAGATAAAAACTGTGAACAGTAATAAAACTTTTATCAACTTATAGTGTAAAGTGAATACTTTTATCAACAAATCAATTCGACGGTAGGGTGATAATAATATTTTTTATTAAATTTAAACCCTTCAAATCAAAAATAAAAATAATATTATTTTATTACATAATTATAAACAAGTTGTTATAGAGTAAGAAATTATTATCTCTCTCTTGCAAACTGGACAGCTTACCACAGCAAGCTCTTTATGAAAACATCATTGTCTAAGACTTTCCCTGTTTGAATAATATTGAAAAAATCATAAGTTGAGAAGAGATGTTAATGCAAAACGTCTCTTCTTCTGTCTGTGAGCTGATTCCATGATAGAGCAAGAATAAAGCGACATGGGCAGGCAAAATCAAACCTCAAATTCAGACATCATCAGATCACAAATAACGGCAAGGAAGTTAAATTCAGACGTGTTTCAGATAGCATCATTTGAAAAAAGACTGTCGTCTCTCTTTAGAGTTCATACAGTCCCCCTATGGCCATAGCATAAAACCTCTTCAAAAACAGAGGAACAAACTACCTTATCACCTTTCTCTGAAGTAGTTCCTCTAGAAAAGAAGGGAGAAAAAACAACGTTAGTATGAAATTATGAATTCTTCTCTCTGTGTCAATAATAGTAATTATATGTTCATAAGTTCTGAATCCCCAATGGGTATTTGTATCTGAAACCTCTTGGGGGTTTAATGAGAGACTACACAATCGTCTCATGGCTCTTGAAGCCCTCCTTTGCAGCTATGACCATCTGATTCCTCATCTGCTTCTGCTTCCTTGCTGTTGTCTCCAATACTAAATAGACCTTTAGCAGACACACCAGCAAGAAGGGTACCCTCAGGGGAACCTGACTGAGACGTGTTTGGATTTGAGCGTTTTCTGTGTTGATCTTGGGCCATCCATAAACCATTTGCAGATGAAGAAGATGCACGTCTTTGGACATGAAGTCTATATTTCTGCCATGGCATGATATCTAAATAAATCACACAAAAGAGAGGAAGGAATTATATAGGATAAAACTTGAGAAAACAGGCCATGAATACCCACTTGTAAATGGCTTTTCACTTCATCATTTGTTAGACCATCCACCTGCATGAGTTCTCTAATTTGTTTAGGGGTGGCCACTGCAAAGGAGAACCATCCAAACAATTAAGTACCCCACAGAGAGGGCCTAAGAACCTTTTCCTTGTACAAAATAAAGTGATGTAAAATAATAACTAAACTTCAATAATTATCACTAAAAGGGACGCCATAGAACCATGCTTCAATGGAATTTAGAACTACTTTTTGGTTTGTTTTTTAACTTCTTAAGTTATAATTTCAGAAAGCCAGTCCTACTGATATGCCTTCTGGGCATGTCATAAAAGAATGAAATCGCCACCTTGTGGTTCCTAACAATGGTTTCAAACTTCCAACTTTCAGGTGCAAATTTAAAATAATATCCATTTGCGACATTTGCAGAACTTAAAAAAGACCTAAGAAGGATACCCAGAACTTTAGTGCCATTACAATTTTCCTTTTCTGCATACTAACCGTCAAACAAAACAAGTAATCAATCTGAAAAGATCAAAGTCCAAGAAAAATTTTCTTTTCCACGCTATTGAGTTACTAGGCCTCACTCACCCTGCTCTCCCCCAAGTTGTTGGACAGCCTCGAAGAAACATCGGTGCAGCTGCGGCGACCAGTACCGTCTTTGTTTCCTAGGTGGTTCTGTTAACAAAGATGAACCAGAATTACTACCTCTACAACCAAAAGCGGTTCTTCTTTTGGAAACCGAATCGCTTGGATTCAGTTCAGGCAGTGGAGTCATAAGCGAAAGGCTAGTGACTTGTGAAACCTCGTTCTCTTCCTTCAATGACGGAAAATTCCCTCCCATGTTTCGGTTACTTTGTGGCTGAATCGGGTTCTCCAGTACAGACCGATCGTCTTCTTCACCATGCTACCACAAATAATAAAATAACATTTGAAATTTGATTCCCCACAAATTTGAGAGCAGTTGTTAAGTGCTTTGAATATTAAAAATCACCAATTTTTCTCCTGAAGCTGATTCTTCTTTCTTGTAATCATAGTCGGGACCGGTGATCCAGAGCTGAGCAGAGTTCATCCAATTCTTCTTGTCATCGCTATCGCTTTCCATACAATGCATTGCTGCTTCCTTCAACCTCCCAATAGCTTCATACCCACCACAGAAGTTCAATAAATATTAACTATACCTACCAAAACATTTTTTAAAAACCGAAACACAGAGAGAGAGAGAGAGAGAGAGCCCACCATCGTTTAAAAGATGCATACAGAGAGGAAGCTCGCGTTTGAAACCTTCAATCTTGCTTCGTTCATCTTCCAATCTTTGCACACAATCATGAAGCTTTGACAGTTTCTCTGAGCTATTTCCGGCGGTTGAAATTTCTATGACGAGTTCGGAGATGGTTTTGGGGACAAAGACCCTTCTCAAATCAAGGGTTAGTTCCATCTCTCTCTCTCTCTTTCGAATATTTTTTGTATTTCTGGGTCTATATCATATCTAGGCCAAGATAACAACTGATAGCGAAGAACAGGAAACCTTATATATATAATTATATTGAGATTCAGAACAAGTTTGGATTCGTAAAGTCGGATTCGCGTCGTCGCGTCTTGGAGCTAACTCGACAATAAACTCGCTTGGGACGCGCCGAGTGTTTGATGGAGTGTGTTGCGGGAATCTTTGGATTCCGCACTAACCGCGGTGGCTGTAAATTAGAGTTTAGTCTAAATTGAATCTAACATTAATAACTCAACTTTAAAATTATTAAATATATTTTAATTCAAAACTTTTTAATACGTGAGATCACAATTTATTCAATTAAATATATCTTTATATGCAGGATTCATAATTTTTTTAACTTCTCATAAATATATCTAAGAACGTTCTCAGTGGAATAGGCATAGCTAATATGACTATATTATGTATTTGTCTATTCTATTCACATTTAATTCTTATATTAGATTATCTATTTATTCATTATATAATAATAAAATAATATTTAAAAAATTAAAAACTTTTTTATCTTCTTTTACCATTCTACTAATCATATGTTAATTACTAATCAAAATCTAATTAAATGATTGGTTAAAAAATCATATTTTTAATGGTGAACAAACGGAAATGTCGAGAGAAGAAAGAGTGTAGAAAAATATGATTAAAATAAAATTTGGTTGATGAATAGTGTAGATCAAAGATAGATATTTTTTTTACATTTACTGTAGCAAAAATTAGATATCCAACTCCTCTTGCCTATTGTAGGAGTGAATAGGTATTTTTTTTTAAAATAAGTTCTAAATTCTTCGTAATATCTAAATATATATAAACTCATTTTAAATAAATTTTATAAAATTTATTCTATTATTTTAATTCATTACTATTTATAAAAAATTTAATTAATCTCAACTTAACTCAAATCGAAACAGGATAAGAGATTCTCGGAGATATGTAAAAATATGAAGGAAAATGATTTACCCACAATACATTGTATAACATATTATACAACAATGTGTTAAAATGAATGGTATTTTTGTCAAATATCTTATAAAAGTAATAGCATTTCATAAAAATGTCCTCATTTTATAATATTATTATGTAATATATTATGTAATATATTATGAGTGTATCATTACTCTTGTATGAAACTGAAAGCATTGTCTGTTTAATAAGGCGACGCCGTCGTCGTTGACTTAAGCGTTAGTGCATAATTTTACAAATATGAGAAAATCAGTCGATTTCCCAATATTATTCCATTGTTTTCTCATTTGGCTCATAACATATTAAAAAATATTTGATATGCATATAAATAATTTAATACTTTAGATTTATTTTATAATAGAAAGAATTTTACAATTTGGTAAATCACATTAAACTTATCAGTATATATATTTTTTGGTGTAAAATTTATATGTAGATTTAATACTCCTCTAATATATTATAATATTATATATATAAATATAGATTTATACTAGCAGTGAGATTATGTGTGAGGCACGTTTGTCCTGTATTATTATAAAATAAATTACTCTAAAATATAAAGATCCAGTATAAAAGAAGAGAATTTAATGATAAGGTCTACAAGGATAATATAATGGATTTCAATTAGAAACTACTAATTCAAACAGCAATAAGTTTAGAGCAATGCTACACAACCTCCACACACTATATTTTTTAAAAATTTTAAATTTTTTCATATTTTTTTTAAAAAAAGTTTGAGTTTATTCTTGTTAAACTAATTTAATTCTTCTATACATTATTCATATATTAAATATTTGATAAAAGAAAATAATAATAAAAATTAAAAAAAGTGTGGTGTGTAGAGGTTGTGTGAATAGTAAGAGATTGCGTAAATTTTTTCATTAAGTTTAACCAACTTATGACTAAATCATTACATATTTTATACATATAGAACCAATATATTTTAATTATTTCATGACATTATTATTGATTTTAGATAGAAAAAATGGTTAAGAGGCATAAATCTGAGTTGTGAATTAAATTGGTTAATAGTATGATTTATACTTAATTTTATAACTTGTGATTTAATTGGACAATGTTTCTTAACATGCACAACACATTTTTGATATTCTATTCTTCATTTTTATTTTTTTCTGATTTCCAATTTTTAAGCCAATAAATGCACAACATTAGCAGACCAAAAATGAAAAAGCAACATCTTTACAAACAAATGAAGAACCCCTTCAATCCTATTGATTATTATTAGTTTTAGATTAAAAAAAATGATTAAGAGGCATAAATCCAAGTTGTGAATTAAATTGGTTAATAGTATAATTTATGCTTAATTTTATAACTTGTGTTTTAATTGGGGAATGTTTCTTCACATGCACAACACATCTTTGATATTCTAATCTTCATTTTATTTTTTTCTGGTTTCTATTTTTTTTAGGCCAATAAATGCACAATATCAACAAACAACGTCTTTACAAACAAATGAAAGACCCCTTCAACCCCATTGTGCACGTTTTACCCATTCAGCATTTCTAAATGCCTACCAATCAAATATTTTATAGTATAATTCAAGAGAGGCTCAAATAGATGAAGTACATGAATTGCAAAATATAAAAGCAAAAGAAAGAGTGGGCTGTCGAAAAAAAACAAAAGAAGGTAGCAGCTTTACTTGAAAAAAAGTAGAGTATTGTGCGGGGCATTGATGGAAAACAAAAGTATCAAACATAAAATATTATTCATTACTGTTCATATATCTATAGTCTTTTTAAGTACAAGGAGAATATATAAAAGGGCAACACTTAGTCCAGTTCACATTAGAGCTACACATAACACAAATTTTATGAATAAATTTCTTTCTCAGCGAGTATTTTTTTTTCCCCTTTATCACGAGCTTTGTTTCTTTTTGCATACGATTTATCATATGTACTCATCACACTTGTGGCAATTACAACTATGATTTCTTTATCATTTTTAACAATTATAAAAAGAGGTTGCATGTAACTTACTGCTTTACTTCACTACTTTTTCGGAATAAGAAGCAAGCACATGACAAGACAAATGAGTATTTACAGTGATTTTGCGATAAAAATAATTATTTATTATGAAAATAGATTTATTTTATCAAAAAATAATTATTTTGATATAAAATAACTGACAATAAATAAACAATTTTTTTAATAGTAATGCTTATATTTGATAGATTAATTCTATCTAAATATCGAGTTCTACTATATATAATCATTTTTGTATATTCCTTACTCACTTTATTGAGATAATTAATCAAAACAGTTATTTTATATTAAAAAAATAATGCAAAAAATTTCATTAGTAGAGTGAACAAAAAATACGTAAAAGTAACTACATATAGAATTTTTATTAAATATCTTCATACCACACACCATTCAGGTGATAATTTGATTTAAAAAATAGATTTTAAAATTTAAAATTTATTTATTAAATTAAAATATGTGAATTGTGTATGATATAAATACTTTTAAATAACACTACTCATATTTGATCTAGTATTCTCATCACGACTCTTTATTGTATAATCTCGATTTATGAGTTCTTAAGATTACGGCCATTAAATTTATATTTTTTATAAAATATTTTTTAGATAAGCACTTCCTCGTGAAAAAAGGGACGGTGGCGAAAACTAGCGGTGATGGCAAAAGAAGGTTGTCACTTCCAACAAGACACTGACACGTGGTGAGGCAGTGAGATTCTCGAATGCTTTATCGTCTCATCACGAGGTAATCGTTTTGATTCCTATCTTACGATGGTAGTGACACGTGTTAAAGCGAATTCGTTCGACCACAGGTGAGAAGATGAAATGATTTGAGAGTTTTGATAGAGATAAGGATGCTTTGTCTAGGGATGGGCAGAGATCTGAGGCTGGTTTTGTTTATTATTATTATTTTATTTTTTATCGCTAGACAAATAGAATTTATGCTTTTCCATGCATGCATGAATGCAAAGTCGCCACAACTATTTGCAACCATCCTTTAAAATCATGCCTCTTTTTTCCTTTTATTTGGATAAATGAAATCTTGATTCACGTGTGTCATGAGTAGGCTGAATGCTCATATCTCAAAAGTAAGTTTGCTATGTTTTTTTCCAATACTTTTTAGACGATTTTAAGAAGAATAATATCATTTAGTTCTTTTTATCACTTTGAAAAAAATTATTGAAAATATATTTTTTTTATTTTTTATTTATATAATAATTACTTCATGCCATATCAGAAAATGCTAATCGATATAGGAAATTTTTAGTTATTTTTTCTTTCTTTTGGCTTGTCGTTTTTGGTCATGAGTACTGATGGTCCTACTGCCATAATTTTACACGTGAAATAGGTCCCTCATCAACATTGCAAACCGGATGCCAAACTTTGTTTTGCAAATCGATATTGGAAATATACATTTTTTTGCTTGTCGTTTTTGGTTGATCCTGAAGAGTGTAGACTTCTTCTTCTAACCTCTTGAAACCATCAAAACCACAACGATCTATTAGATTCTTTGTAATAAACTAAGATCACTACCAACAAGCAATATATTGTCAATGAAAGATATAAGAGAGGAAGCTTGAAAACTAATATACAAGAGAGTCATTCGAGAGAAACTTAGCATAGAGAACTCATGTTCATGAGTTGTTGCTTCGATTTGTGTTGAAAGGTAGCTTGAATTCTGTTGAAAAAGAGCATCTATAGATTATTCGCTCGAGCAGTGTCTATGCCGCTCAAGCAAAGCTTCAACTCGAGAGTTCGCTCATCAATTACCTGACAGTTAGCTCGAGCTGGACACAACCCATGAGTTCGCTTGACACTCAGT
>QEOT01004975.1:87955-102334 GCA_003123785.1 Pterocarya stenoptera
TGAATGTGAATGTGAATGTGAATGTGAACATATGGAAGAAATTCCTTACGATTCTGTAATAGGAAACTTGATGTATACACATGCTTGCACTAGACCAGATATTACTTGTGCAGTTGGCATGTTAAGTTGTTCAGTCTATTGAATGAGAGAATCAGAAGCACAAAAGAATAGTTCAACATTGTCCTTGTCATTCACATCTTTCAGAAACGAAAGAAAATAAATAGTTTTCCAAAAGCTACAAAAGACGTGAAGAAGTCGTAAAAAGTGCCAGAGAAAAAAAGACCTTTTCTTTTTCTTTTTCCTTCGCAGAATATTTTCTGTTTGCTCTGTTTGTGGGCCGTGCATAAAGACAAGACCTAGAAGCAAAACTTCCATTCCGTTAGGCTTCACAAGAAGAGTATCTGTGACACTCACTGTTCTGTCTTGATGAAATGAGAAACCAGAAGTTTTGATACTGTGAAACCAGTAAAGGAGTCAACGTCAAAGAGTTCTTTCAGCTTCTCATCACATATTATTCTCCTTTTGTCAGATGGGTCCTTCATGAACAAGCAAAGAACACATTTTGAGTGAATTTCTAACTACAAAATCACAAAAAAGAGGCCATTGTACCTATACATAAAAAATAAATAAATAAAGGCCATATTAAGCAAAGCTTTTTAACTAAAGCATAGTGATGGCAAAATTGTTCTCATGATAAGCAATTATCTAGCTACCAAAAAAAAAACCGTATTAAAATGAATTCAAAAGGAATCTCGAGTTAATGAAAGGGTGATCGGCTGAAGATTAAGTACCCCTACCAATAACTTAATCTCATACTCGAGACTGCTATATACCTTTTTTTTTTGGTTGGTCTGTTTTGACAAGTAAGACTGCTATATATAAGAAGTAGACTACATTCCACTTGATCATGAAGCCCACAATTCTGCACATAGTCCACTAATAAGTTACAAATGGTCAGAAAAGTGTAAATAACTGGTTCATCTTCCATTTGGTGTACCTCTAGCACCTGGAAGATGCCCCCTTTTCTGACATCCTTTTGTATCGATATTGCATTTATTAGGAAAAAAAAGGTTTTGAACCCAAGAAGGAAATGGATAAACTCAGAAAGCAAGGGTGCCAAACACATCACATAAACTTCCACACAAGGTCTTAGTGATCCTCATTTCTGAATGGGTACAAGTTATTTTCTCAACCCAAAAGGGTAGCATGATTTCAAACTTAGCAACATTAATCAAGGAGTGGACGTGATTTCAAATCTTCTCATGCAGCAATATAAAATTTGAAAAAGGAAGCCACTGAACCCTAATCAAGGAACCAGCACGGTAGAAGGAATAAAAAGTCTGTATTCCAGGGTATCAGATATATGAGATATAAATCTTTAACTAGAAAGTAATCATAGTGTTGCACCAAGGCAAGAAACAACACACCTGAAGTTTGTTTTGCTTTATATAGTCCCATATTCTCTTTACAGTATCAGCCCGTGATAATTCACTTTCTCCAGTACCAAAGAACTTCACAAGGGCATCCGAAAGTTGAAGAGGAGCAAGAAAACCTGATTTCCCTCCCTTCTGCCTTTTTTCCTTCCTTTTTGGCTCATCTTGATCTGAAATTGAGATCAAGATAGGTATATAAAAAGAATGCCATAATGTGACAAGTAATTGACTAGCATATGCTGTTTAGAGATGAATAAATTCAATCCAATAACCAAAATACTTTTTTCTCGTCTAGTCAAATTCACAAGTACTACAAACCCCAGTGGATCTGCGCACCCAGTGAAGCTTTTATCAAATACACACCCACTACACTAAAAGACCTAGTCTAATACATATTTAAATGAGTTTCAACTTAGATGTGAAACACACATGGTAAAATATAAATTTTGAGCTAAGCGTTATACCACCATCATCAATGATTCAATATGCAATAGGTGAGGAGAAGGCCATTGGTACTCCAACTATCAACTCAAAGCAGCATTTACAACAAAGCATTATAATATAATCTATACAAGGAATTAAATGAGCCTACCTTCTTCTCTTTCTTGTTTCCGTTGCTTGTCCTTCTCCGTTGATTTGACCGGCACAACTATATCAAGAAAGATAGCAAAAGAACATTTCAAGAATTTACATGAGGCTGAAACTAGAAGGTAGATGATAGTTTGAGGCAGCAATTGATATAACAAAGCATCAGAGTGGTCATGAAATTAATAAGATATGCTTTCTTATTCAACAAGACATGATGGGATCATCGAAGCTGTTAATTACACAATCCTTCTCAAAGGACCACAGTTTTTTTTTTTTTTTTAAATGGTGTGGCTGGGAGTAGACCTAAGATGCACGACCCCACCTGCCAGATCCGTGCATTAGGTAATTCAGGGGAATGCCTAGTGTGGAATCGAACCCAGGATGTCTGCATCTACAGCTCATCCCAAGCCCTTTGACCACTAGTCTGCATTCTAATGGATAAAAGAAAGTCAACAAAAGGACCACAGTGAAAATAGAACAAGAAATAATTTTCTATTCACCATTTCCAGGTCCAGCGTCTCAAATAACACCAATTGAAAAAATAAAAATAATTAAAGGGGTTACAGCATCCCATCACCTGAGTCCAACGGCCAGATATGCTTTGACAAGGCCTTATTCATCTGAAACATGTCTATGGAATTAACACCAAAAAGGGTATGCAACGGTTCGTCACAGTTTATATTCCGCCTATTATTAGTGTCTTGCAAATTATTTTCTCTAATATAGGCCCACAGCTGCTTGACAACCTGGAACCATGATTAAAAAAAAAAAAAAGGATGATTTTACAGTAATGAAGATTCCTGAAAACCACATGATTAACTAATGAAAATTGCAATTGCAACTAACTTCTCCATTACTTTCTTAATATACCTCAGTTCTAGCCATTTCAGACTTCCCAAGGAATTCCTGAAGCTGAGGAGAAAGGCCACATAATTTGCTAAAACCACCCCCTCTCTTCTTTACCTCACCTTTTTGCTTGTTCGACCTGAATTTTAAGGAAAGCCAATGATCAGTTTTACATGTGAGGTAAATGTCTGTTGACACTTACAATCATGCATGCCAATGTAGAAAATAGAACTTCCAGGTAAGCACACGATATCATTTGAGTTATAAGAAAAGGGAAAAGAAAAATTATGATAACAACATAAACAATTCTAAAACAAATTTCAAAATAAATTAACAATTTCCGACATTGCAGAGACAACCAAAAAGCTACCCAATACATGAAAAATTAAGTTCTGGGAAAAGATTTCTTAAATTTTTATATTTTTCCTGTCTTTACACGCTGTTCTTTCATATCATCAGGTACTTCACCAACAAACCCCCCCCCCCCCAAAAAAAAAAATCAAGTTTTTTTTTTTATTGATAAGTAAAAATATTATATATATCAAAAGGAGTAACCAAATACACTGAATTTATACAAGAAAAACCTTGCCCATATTAGAAGCCCCTAATGACCCAAAAAGTCTGTGAAAAACAACCCAAAATACACCAAGCCCGATCCCAACCCCTTGTTTCCCGTCTTCACAATGCCCTCCTTTTAGACTTCCCTCTAGTTGCGCTACCACCCTTAACGTCGTAGTTGATTGCCCAAGAAAGACGTTGACTTGATTTGATTTCAAGCTCCTGACTTGCCTCAATCACAGTGATTAGTTCTTTAAATTGGTCTTCACATCCTCCATGTAAAATTCCCACAAACTGCTGAATCTCTTTAACTTTAGGCAGAATCTAGTCCACTATTGAAACAAGAGAGACTAGGGGAGCAATATTATCCCCAGATGCAATATCCAACTGTACTCCTGACTCTAGACATTCCTCTACACAAGGCGCCAACGCCAAACCCTTTGGTTCTCCAGCAACTCCATTGGTTCTCTCCAATGATATCAGGGTTCCCATTAGAGATTCTGGGGTGATAGCAAGTCCCTTCACCTCTAGGGTGATAGTGGATCCTACATCTCCTTTAGACCTCAGCAGTACACCATTTTCCTTCACCTCCGACGAGGTCAACAAGTTTTTTTACAGAGTCAGTGACAAGTCGAGGGAAACAAAGATCTTGTATATTTAAGATGGTGTATGGAATGCAACTTCAGATAACATGTCTTTAGTAAAGAAGAGAGGTTGCTTTTTTCTGTGAAGCCACTTGGAGATTTTTAGATTGGAAGAAAGATATTCTTTCAAAATGTGAGCCTTTTGACCATTACTTCTAAATCTTCACTCAAGATAACGAGACTAAGTTAGAGGACATATCAATTGATTCTTGTTTGGTGCAATAGCAAAGGTCACCCCATGACTCCAATTTGGTGGGATCAGCATTGGGAAAACAGTCATTTTTAATGAAGGGATTCTTTCAGGAAAAAACTCCACACCTGGTTCATCTTAATTCCAGGCCAAGAACAGAATAAAGAAGATTCAGTTCCCAGAGAATTTCAAGTGGACTTGCCAAAACTGAAAGACAAAAAAAGCAAACATAGGAAAGCCTGATATTGCTGAATGACATAATACTTTGAAAGCAAGCAGAATGCAAAGAAGGGAGCTGTAGCTTGTGCTTTCGATCAATCAATGACTTTATCATTTCAGACAAAAATACTGTCTCTGGATTTTTTTTTTATAAAGCAAAGGAAAGACTGTTTCAATAAATTGCAACCATGAAAACTGAATTACTCAAAGAGTGAGAAAATAAAAGGACCTTCCTTTTTTTTATAAGTAAAATAAAAGGACCTTCCTTTCATGAATTAAACATATTCTGAAAATATTTTCTTGAAATCATAATGTAAAGGATTAAAGAAATATTCTCAGCTGAGGCAAGTTGGAAAACATGATAAACTTATCAAAACATAACATACGGGGAATTGAATGACAAAAAAAGATCCATTTTATCCATCTTCCTTTTAAAATGTTCACCTGATAAAGTTTGGAGGCTTGATAAATAAATTAAAAGGGAAATCTGAAGGGGAGAATCATTATTCACAAAATCATTGTTCGTTGTAGAACATCTATGATTAGTCTGATGGAGATGCTTGACGGGAATGATGGACACGTGATTTTGTCAAGGACCTGTCCAAATAAAAACAGATGCTCTCAGTATCTGCTAATCACGATCTCCTTCCTCACTTTTACTATCATATTTAAAAAGAAAGGGTGGCCTTTCCAATGATCAATAAGTCGTGGATGTAAACTAGGGGCCCTAATGTGACTTTGCTGCTACACTAAGCAATGAATAACGTGAAAATGCACTTTCTTGAGGAAAACCCATAATGCACTTCATCAATACCTTTTGCACACAATGCACATAGTAACAACATTTAGAACCATAATTTTCCCGAATTTCTCAAATTAACAGCTACAACTGACCAACATATTTATGTGCAAATTAATTACTTATACCAAAAGCAATAATGCCCTAAGGAGACATTTCTGTTTATCATGGCCAACAAACACGCACACAATTTGCGTTAAAAAATCATTCCCCCTATAACAAGCGATTTTTATGCACACTCGACCTTAACTCTACAGGAATTTTCAATTTACAGAAAAAATAAGAATAAATTTTGTCAATAACCAATTCAAATGCAGAAACAAGTAATGTAAATTTTGCATGCGCGCTGTGAAAATAAATAAAAACTGACCGTCTTTTACCCTTCCCATTACTCTTATCCTGAACTTCTTCTTCATCATCCTCGTCGTGAGAATCAGAACCACCGGCTTCTTCCGATTTAGCCTTCGCTGCCGCCTGATCGTCTTCTCCTTCTTTGTCGTCTTCAGCTTCACAATCTTCTTCGGCTCTCGCATGCTCGCTCTGCAGGAACAAGTCCACCTGTTCCCTTATAAACGCCTTCTTGTCCGTCAAATCCACGCCGAAATCTTCCTCGAGCTTTCGGCGCACGGTTGCGGTGGTCGTCGTGTTCAGGTCCGAGCTCCGTAGAAACTCCCGGAGCCGATCAATAAGCTCCGATTCCGATACCATTTTCCTTTGTTTCTGGTCGGCTTTGGGTCTCGCTCTCTGCGACTCTCAGGTGGCTACCGAGAAAAGGATGCCGAGAGGAACCGAAATGGGGAATGGAATTAGGCGTCGAAAAGAGGACAAATATGGAAATAAACTAAAAGTCTGTCTCTCTCTCTCTCTAAAGCTTCATCCCATTCTCGTTAAAATGAAACACAAGTGGGGCCCACTCCTAAATTGTGCTCTTTTCTTAGAGTTTTCAAGTGGACGGATTTGCCCTCGCATTTATCTTCAATGTTCGTGGGGGTCCTCGCAGTTGTTGGCGGTGGGTTGAACTGAGAAAGTTTCTGCAACTTCGGACCCTTTCACGTAACAAACGTGTCTGAACGACCGACGGGATAACGATTCGTAAGAACTCTTCACGAGCCGTGCTATACGAGAATGGCTATAAGACCAATTTGTCTTTTAAAATCATTTCAAAGGCATCTCATTTCGTTTCAATATTTAAATATCATAAATTTAAATATTTTTTAATATTAAATATTTAATTTTTTTATTTAATTATTACATAATTATTACATTTTTTTTAAATTTATAAATAAAATATAAAAAATAATTTAACTTTTTAAAATTTTAAATTAAAATTTATATTTTAATATTATAAAATATATTAATTCAATTATTTTAATACTATTCACACATCATGTCATGACATGTTATCACTGACTTATTTTACACACTTTAGATAACCCAACGAATAAACAAAATTAAAGGAGAATGTGTTAGGCGTGACAAAACTTTGGATGGCTCTACAGCCACTGCTAGGGTTCAAGCTAGTGTAATTGATATGTTTTTGTTATATATTTATTTTTTTAATATTTTTAAATATATAAAAGAATTCACAATATTATTAAAAATTATTTACTTAATGTTAAAAAAAAAAATCCAAACAAAAAGCGGGGAGAAGCATTTTCCCAAAACTCATAAGGTATATATTTTTGTTTTTCATAATAGTCAGGGATGTGACGGTCACTTCAAAGATCGTTTCATATATGAGTAGTGCAGCCCGAGGACGGTCCAGGGAAATGATTTATTTTTTATTTTTTAAAATATTTTTTATATTTAAAAAATTTCATAATATCATTAAAAAAAAAATTATCGAGACCATATCGGACCAAGGTAGCTCTATCATTTTGCTTTATATATACCCCGGCTATATATCCAAAATATAAGGCAGATGGACGATTGTTGCATGTTTCTCTGGTATAAGTTACTCAACTGCTTTTTTTCTATCAATTCTCAAAATTTAATAAAATACCTCAATTCAATTTATTTTATTATTATTTATAAAATAACAAAATACTTATAGTGTTCAAACATAACCTTAATTAATATCATCGATGCTTATGATTTGTAAGATTCTGCTCATGCATAACACATGTGATATCATTTCCATAGCAATGGTGTCGTTTATAAGAGTGAATGAACATATTAAAAGGGAAAGATTATGGCTACATGTCCCTTCATCAAGAGAACCAAGATCAATCTCTCTCTCCATATATAAATAATAATAATAATAATAATAATAATTTATAAACTGATGTGATTTTATAATATGCTATATTGTAAAATCTTTTTTTATTTTTATGTACATTAATATCTCACTGTAATTAATATCTACCGAGGATGCATCCCAACAAAAGCTACTGATTTTTTTTAATTAATTGTTAAAGAAGTGTTTTTAAATGAGTTTGTGTATTTTTTTTTTTAATATTCAAAGGGATTTAAGAAATTTTTAAAAAAAATAAAAAAGTACGTTTTGCACTTCTAAGTATAAATCTTTGGGGCCACTCTTGGTGATCCTAGCAGGACTCTTTTGAATTTTAGATGGAGGGAAGTTATATTAAATTTGTAATTCTAATAAGAAAATGCAATATTTTTATGAAATTAAGTTATTATATATGCTAGTTGAGTTGGAAAATAGTTATATAAATATTATTTTATTATTATTACTATATATATTAGAAAGAAAATGTGAACGGTTGGGATCATCTCAAAACAATGCAATGGTTAGTATGTGCGTGCAAAATACAAATGCATCTAATTCTTGTTGACAAGTTGGGACATAAATTCCATGTTCTATTCGTTGCGCCCACAACCTTATCTGTGGCTCTTTCATTGATTCAAAAAAGTTCAGGAAAAGAAGAAAAGAAAGTGAGTATATTTAAGCAAAAGACATTCGACAGGGAAAGATATATTTACAACACTTTTTTAATAATTCTATGTATAATCATATTTTAAATTAAGAGTATTTATGTAAAATGTGTTGTTTTTACAAATTACATTACAAAAATGTCACTCATTTAATATATATATATATTTTTCAAAAAAATATTTTCATTAGTCACTGCTTACTACCACACACCTCACACCTTATAAAAAACATCTCACACTCTATGAAAAAAAAAATGTCAAGTGTGAGGTGAATAGTAACTGATATATAGTATTTTTTTTTTTTAATGATATTACTCGTTTAAAATATGATTGTATAAAATATTGTGAAAAAAATTATGTGTATCATTTTGTAAGATATAGACCTAAACCCAAAAGAAGTGAAAATGCCTTCCAACGAATATCTCTAGAAAGTTTGTTCATTCTTGGGATGAACAATCATATTCTCTTAAGCAACCCTATCATTTGTCTCGAATTTTATTACAATAATATTCTCGATTTTGTTTTATCAAATAAAATCTACCGTCTGGTGAATTTTTTCCGTACGGACCTCACTTTTTTCCCCAAACAAGTAGACATAAGCAAACGTTTGTTTTGGCTGCTCCTGTCGATTTAATTATTAAGCACAACGACGTCGTTGCGATGAGCCGCCTTGTTAAAATCAGGTGGAATATTCCAAATAAAATTCGGCTGCCATTATTCTGTTGTCACTAGTCTCTTGAAGTTGTGTTTGGTTGTTGACTTCAATTGATGTGATTTATTATTTTTTTAATTCTTCATAATAAAATGAAATTCATCTCAATTTATTTCGTAATTTAAATACATATCTCAATCTATCTATATTTAAGTACATTTTCTAGTTTTGATTCAGAGATGAGTTGAATAAAATATTATTATAATATTATTATTATTTTAAGATTTGAAAAAGTTGAATTATTTATTAGAATATTGGCAATGACCTAGTTTTCCCAAATCTAAAATTTAGCTAAAATGTTATTTTTTGGCCATAACATGGACTTCTAGCTAGATTAGTCCACATTGGACTAACCATTCCAAAGTCCAAATAATAATAAAATATTATATATTTTAATAATAATTTTAAATATTTTTTTTTAATAGTTTGCAAACACACATTTCATCTCCACATAATGTCCATCACAGATCAAATTCAGCAACATTTCCACCAAAATTTAATCCAAAAGTTGATAAATCCACCAACTTCAACAACTACCAAACAAACAAAATAAAACCTGTTGCTACCCAACATTAAATTCCACCAATAAAACAAAACATCTATACAGATTTTCACCAACTTTAGTAGCAGTAGCTAGTCAAATTACTACTTAAAGTTTTAAAAAGAACTTAATAAAGCCATGAATAAATTGTGGAGTAATTTGACCAAGATAAAAACACAGTCTAGCACACACATTAAGAACAATATCTGTCCATTGTCAATAATTTTAAAATACAACACTTTTATCAATGCAGTCTATACCAACACCAACACTTTAATGAATCAACACACATTAGATCGGGACATCCTATGTTCAAAGGAGAGCTCTAAGCCAAAAAAAATGCAATATTGTTGTGCTATTGAATAAACACATTCGAACAAATATGAGATAACAATAGTTTTTGATCTTTCATCACTATTCTGATATGCATTACAAAACTCCTCAAAACTGCGAGGAACTGCCAAGAGATGCTCCATAACATAATTTCCTACCACAAAATCAATGAAATGCCACTTGTTAGCCTCTCCAACAAAAGGGTTGCAGTATAAGAGGACCTTCTATAGAGAAGATAATCTGCATTAAGGACCTTATATAGACAAAAGGATCTGCATTGAGGACCTATTTAGCCAAGTAAACAATTTTCACTTTAAAGCATGCAAGTTACTTGATTTGCTAGTGAAGGGCCATATTAAATCTGTCAAAGCAGAAGACAAGGGCTATAGTAGAATGCACAAAACCATGACAGCAGAGGACATCAAGCATGCACAACAGAAATACACCACAAAAGACACAGTACAAGCACAACAAATAAATAGAGAATCTTCTACCTCCATGTAAATTCATACGAGAATGTTGAGAAAATCAAGTGAATGAAAATATTATTTGCTCTCTTGGGTATTTGAATTGTATATTTGTAGGCATTGTATATTTATGTGTGTCTTAGAATACAATGACTATTTGAACAAAATATTGGTAAATGTTTTTTTTTGTTCATGTAATTTTTAGACTTTTTTTTTTAAAGATGTTAATAAATAGAAAATCTACTTTAAGAAGTTATTCCTGAAAGCACTAGGCTCAATATAACCTATTTGAATAGAAATCTCAATCCAAATTCAAATCTCATAGAATAAATTGATAGATAAATAGATAACCCAAGTTACTAACTGAGTGAACTCTTCAACTAAACCAAATATGCATAATCTAGATCTTTACCATGAAACTTACGTGCATCAACAAGTAGATATTTGAGGAAATGTAGACTGTATTGTAGGCCTTGTACAGGACAAAGACGTGCATGGTTTTCGATCAGTTGTTCAACTTTTTCAAGACAACGGAAAACAAAACAATAAAAGAAAATCTAACTCAATAAAAGAATAAATTCCACATCGTATGAGAGTGTAAATTGAAACCCATGTAAGAAATTCATGTAAATCGAAACCCAAATCAGAAATCAGTTGTAAGAAATACCCAAATGGTGATTTTCTTGTGATAGATTTGGGGAGGAAATGCGCAGGTCTCTTATGGGCTGAAAGACGACAGCATGGATGATTTGTGGGTTGGAAGACGATGGCGTGGATGATCGACGGAAAGAAGAGGGCGTGGACGATTGAAGAAGAGCAGGTCTCTGTGTTTTGCACGTTTCGGGATGAAGAAAAAGAAAAACGAGGGAAATTGAATGAAGAAAGAGAAAGAACTAAGGAAAGAGAGAGGGAAGATGAAATAATAAAATATACCTTTCAATGGTGAACAGTTACTCGCAAGATATGGAGAGCTACTAACATATACTGTAGCTAGAATGTTAAACTTATCTAATTTAGTTAGGCCAATGCATGTGTTTTTTCTCCTATTTGCTTTTAAATTGGACTTACATTAGCAAATGACTAACTCTTATATTTTATGTGAAAATTTAAAAAAATTATAATAATGAAATGAAATGAGTTGATGTGAGTTTCGAATACAAACGAAGCTAAATAAGATTTATAAAATATTATTATTTACGAATTAACTCATATTTCTGGCATTCAGCTAAGCATCGAAAATCAACCAAAGTCTTCCGTTCCGTATTATTTTTTACGCGGAGATGGAAGAGAAAAGCAAGGTGAAAATCAAAGAAATAAGTTTTTTAACGGCTAAGGTCTTGGGACTTCATACTCCCGATATACACTGAATTATTGCCTCATTTCTTTTTTTCAAAAATGCTATTGTCATTGAAAAATTGGGTCTCGGGAATTTTTATTTTTATTTTTTATAAGTCTTTTTGAGTGATGTAGTGAATTTTTTTTAAATGTTTTAAATTATAAAAAAAATTAAAAAATCAAAAAATATTTTTAAAAAAAAACTTTTTGTTCTTTTCGAGAGCTTCTCCTGCTACATCCTAGGTGGATGTAGCATGGCTCTTTCTTTTTTTGGTAAATAATTTTTGAAAGTCAAAAACTTTCCTTGGCTCAATCGCTTATCGATGATTTTCTAATGAGAGAGGCTACCAACCTAACGAGTGAAAATTTCTGTTTTACACCTACGAATGAGAAACTGACAAATATGAGTTATAGCAAACAAAACAATAGGCCAGCAAGCAGGGGATTTTTTTTTTCCTGAAAGGGATACATTCAGCCCTCTCTCAAAAATCTATCATTCACAATGCAATGTTGCACCTCCAAAAATTTACAATAGAGATAATAAAAAAATAATAATAACTGAAGATTTACAACCAAGAATTTACAATTTTTTGAAAAATCTATTGTTCACAATTTTTTTAAATTAATAACAGAAAATTTACAACCTACTAGGTTAATCTGAATGACCCTTTGTATTTGTTTCCGATTTCTTCATTTTTCAGTGAAAGGATGTGCACCAATCTCTCCATATAGATCTCTTTGCTAGTGGCTAGTTACTTTTTCACTCCTTGTTTGCAAATCACTCTTTATTTGCTCCCATTTCAAGCATCAGAGTTACTATCCTACTTCAACTTTTTGATCATTGGGACAGGTTTCAAAGCAACTCAAAATAACAACTACAACCTAGCTTAATATGCAGAATAAACAAATAACTCTCCACGGAATGGGGCGATGGAGATGGGACGAATGGAGAAAGGACAAATGGAATGAGAGAAAGAGGAGAAAGGGAAGATGAGAAAGAGGAGAGGAAAGGTGGGTTGTGGAGAGGAGAGGAGAGGAGAGAATAGACAAAGGGAAGAGGAGATGGGATGAATGGAGAAAGAAAAAATTCACTTAACTCGCACGCATCGTAATAAACATAAGTCTCATATGTGTTGAAATTCTATTGGCTGGTGTAAAAGGAGAAAAAACACCCGACTTGTTTGAAGCATTTCTCTTTTCTAATTTGTCGCTTGGACATCGAGTTCAATTATTTTATAATATTAATAAAAAAGTAAAGAAAATATAAAAATAAAATATTAAATAATAATAAATAATAATAAAAATTAATAATAAAATAATAAATAATAGTGTAGTATTCTTGTAATACTCTACTACCCAAACTAGCCATTAGGCTAAGTTTAGAACGTGGAAGCACTTAAGTTCATTTGAATTGAGTTCAAATTTAAGCCTAACTCAATATTTAAATATACAACTCTCAAATAACTAAACATTACTAAATTTAAAACATTTTTACATGTGAGAACCATAACTTTTTTTAACTCAACACCTATTTACACACAAGACTCACAACTTTTTTCAACTTCTCATAAATACATCTAAACTCGTATTAACATCGAAACACATCTAAACTCATATTAGATGGCCCCTACAAAATTCACTCAACTATCTCAACTCACTATTATTAATAAAAAACTCAACTTATCTCAACTCAATTTAATATCCAAATGCAATCTTAAAGTATTATTTATTATTCAGTTAAATTGTTCAAATTCTCTCACGTTAATATTAAAGTTAAATGATACACTTTCAATTATTTTACTAAAGCCAGTATTCTTGTTCTAATTCGAGCAAGGTTTTGATAGTTGTCAAATGAAAAATATTTTAGCCATAAAAGAAATTTTAAAAAATAAATTTATAAATTGACGTAATTTTATGTGATACAACGGATTATAAAATTACTTTTATTGCAAAGTAAAATAAATGTATCACATGAAAATATGTTAATTTGTGAGTTGATTTTTATAAAATATTTTTGTGTTTGTAACACTTATCTTATCAAAATATTCCCGATATTTTTTTAAAAAAATCTATATATTACATTTTCATCTTATTTTTATTCTACTATGATGTTGTAGGATTAAAAATAAAATACAAATTAATCTAAATGTAATGAAAAAATGTCATATTTTTATTGAAACGAGAGTATTATGCAACATTACACATTTCATAATGTGATCTGCACTTTTCAATCATTGTTTTCAAATTCATTAATTTGAGATTCTCGACTTAAATTCTTATTATAGATAGATCCAGGTGTTGAATATGAAGCATAGTCCCTACTCAATTCACAGTTTAAATAACCAATCCTACTAGGTACAGTCGACTATGAAAACCGCGGTGCAACCGGTTGTTTTTCTCTTGTTTATTTCATTTCTTGGATTTAAAATTAAAAAAAGGAGAAACCCGCCAAAAAGAGAGGGGACCCACCACTCTTCCCCTCTCTTTATCTTTTGGTACGCGTACAACGCCATGGGACCTACTCCAACCACTCCCTCTTCATCTTCTTCTCCTTGATTCCATTTCTTGAAGCCTTTTTCGAATAGCATGGAAACATCATGGTAGATGCAGTGGAAAACTTTTCACACCCACCTGTTAAAGAAAAAACAGTTGTGCTAGTTTCTGAGCCCAATGTGACTCTTGATTCTAAGAAGCTAAAGGCCATCTCTCGAGTGAGTGAGATAGAATTGATTTTATTTTATTTTTCTTTCTGGGTATTTGTTTTGAACTGAAGAACTTGTAAAATTGGGTATTTGTTTCCAGCTTTCATTGGAAAT
>QEOT01004976.1:0-19917 GCA_003123785.1 Pterocarya stenoptera
AAAATGAAATTAATAATAATACAGCACGTGTAGTACGTACGTTAAATTCGTTATTTTTTAGGGACCCCCGGCCACTTGTGCGTACGGTCTTGAGCTGTCACCCTGAGCCCCCCGTTTCTCACTCCCTTACGCATCTTAATTTGATTTTGAAGCACGTAAAAAACCACGCTCGTCAAAAGCCGCGTACGTTGGCCTTTTAAAGATAAACCGAGTGACAATCCCTTCAATCAATAACTAATTATCGTAACTGGCCAATAATTATATGACCAAAAAAATAGGTTCGGAAGTCGGAAAGGATTAACTCGATCGATGGATCATCAGAAGATTGAACACAATGTCTCAGTTTTCCATCCGGCCAGTAGTAAGCATAACATTAGAAATGTAAGATTGAAAAAAGAACATCTTTTGTTTCAAAAATAATAAAAAAGTTATCTTTTTTACGATTTTATTTAAGAAAAATTCTATTCATCATTCTTACAGTATAACTCACATCATATTTTTATATTTTATTTTATTTTTCTTTTATTAAATGTGTGCTATATGGATATTGATGAGTAGAAAATTTAATAAATTTGAGAAGAATAAAATTAATTTAAAAAAATAAAAATAAAAGTGTGGAGGCCTTACATAGGGTAGAGGACTTGGGGCAATGATCTAAATAACTTTACCATTGAGACGCGCTGGTGGTAGGTGGGAATGAGGAATAGCAAACCTCCTATTTACTAAATTGATGCGTACCGCGTAAATGATTCTAAACTAAAGGGTTCGTACGTTTGATTGATTATAACTTTTTAAAGAAAAGAAAAGAAAAGAAAGAAACAGAATGTACGTACTCTTCTTGAATCTATAGACAAAATGCTCAAACAGATGAGACGAGGAGGAGGTGTGTGTGAATCATGATCACGTTGGTAATGCATGCCCATGGCCTTAAAGCCAAAGTCCATCTGTGATCTGTCTGCCGCTCTGTCCCTTTCTTTCTTTTTTATGAAAAAATAAATTACTGTACCTTGTGCGTTCTATCTGTATCTGTCCTCCTCTTCCCCTTATAAACCTTCCCTCTCCACTTCCCACAAGACCCTGGCCTCCTCTCTCTCTCTCTCTCTCTCTAACACAAATATTTAGAGACCTAACATTGTCAAGCTAGGCGCATACTCGATCAGTTTAAGGTTCAGTCGAGTTGTATAGATTTCTTATCCCATTTTTTAACCCTTACTGGGTGTTCTGGGGAACAACTAGATAGCGATGACGATGAGCAACAGCATTGGGCAATTTGGGGATACGACACTAACAAAGGTGTTTGTCGGAGGGCTAGCATGGGAGACTCCGAAGGAGGCCATGAGAGAGCACTTTGATAAGTACGGTGAGATATTGGAGGCTGTGATCATCTCCGATAAGGTCACGGGCAGATCCAAGGGCTATGGATTCGTAAGTTTACTTCAGATCACCGTATCGACGGATCTTGTACTCAAAGATCGAAGAACGTAAACTTCTTCTTCTTCTTCTTTGTTTTTCTTGTGCCAAAATGTGATCAGTGTGGTGGTCTTTGATTGTATAACGTAGGTGACGTTCAAGGAGGCTGAAGCAGCTAAGAAGGCTTGCGAGGACGCCACGCCCATCATCCACGGACGCCGAGCTAACTGCAACCTGGCTTCGCTCGGAGCTCGGCGCCCAAGGTCGGCTTCCACCACCCCTCCTCATCAAGGTATATATACTCAGTATTAATATATATTATCTATTAACGATATTGAAAATGATAGTCAAATTTAATGGAATTTTATGTTAATGGGGATGATCAGAATGGGGGTCTTAACGGCATGTGATGTACATATAAATATATATAAATATATATATATTTATATATATATATTAATGCAGGATCCAACGGTGGAGCAACGCCTGCACCAGAAAATTATCCGGTGCAGTGGTACTACCTGGCGGGGACACCGCCGTCGCCCTTTCATCATCATCATCATCGTCCTGCCGTTCCTTTCTATGCAGGGTACGAACGTTACATTTTAGGGGAATATGGAGTAGCGGCTCTTATATATGCTATATATATGGCTGTAATTAATTTTCCTAATTAATTGTCTTATTTTCAGGTACTCTCCCAGCTATATTAATGCTACAGATATCAGTTACAATCATGTGAGTGGATGATCTCATTTACAACTTCTTAAATTCTGTGACAGTCTCCGAATCATCATTAATATTCTTTGGTTTCTTTTTTTCCTTCCTTTTAGTTTAATCAAGCAAGACATAAATTTAAGATCCGGCGTTTAGGGATAACAAGTTTAATTATTAAAAGGCCGTTTCTGTTTTTATTCTGTTTATTACATTGACGCAGAAGTTAAGCTACGCCGGCGGGAACTATATCATGAATGGGCGTTTTCCGGGCAATGTGTATCCTCCTCAACCTATTGTGGGTGGCAACGCATTGATGCCCATGTACCCATTTTACAATTACCACCAATCACAAACAATGGGCCTACCTCGTGCCCATATCTTCACTGCATCAGCGGCGGGCCCCATGAACGGCGCTGTCCCGGCCATCATGCCCAAACCAGCGGCAATTGGTCCTAACGTCACAGGTAGACAGACACGTACTTGATTTATGCTGTAATTGCCTCACGTGCGTGCTAATACTCTATAAATGTGTTTCGAAAAGAACAAGATATCATAGTTTCACGTGAACATGTTTTGGTTAGGTTTTTATGATAAATGAATAGATCGAAGCTGATCTACTTTCAGGCAATAATGTTATATAAATGTAAATTACTGATATTAAAAAGACAGTTTGCTTGGCTGTGGAATAGGTACAGTTGGCGCAGATGAGAGCTTTAAAAAGGTTGTCTAAGAGACAATTATGTGTACGTACGTAGTTGGCAATAACAAAGGGATCGAATTAAGGTGGTGGCTGCTCAGAACAACAGTATACGATCTGATCTGTTGTGGCTGTTCTTCTTTTCAATCTTTCGTTTTACTTTTTTAAATTTTTGTTCTTAGTCTTATAATTAGGTGCTTTATAATATTCTTTGATTCTCAATTTCTATCTAGCAACTCAGCTTGGGCTGTAAACCATTTAAAAAATATAACGGCCAATTAAAGTCCATGCGTTATCTGTAATTGCCCATATAATCTTGTGCATGGGTTTTTCATGGCTTTATTTAACTTTGCTATAAATATATATATATATATATATGAAGCCTTCATCTTCAAATAATTGCATCTCTCTTTCTCTCTCCCTCTCCCTCTCTCTCTTACATGCACGCACGCTCTAGCTGAGCTAATATATATATATATTATAGTTTATACGATCGGATAGTACTTATGATCATCATGATGTCGATCGAAGCATTTTCGATTACATGCATATATAGTGCAAGGCAATTGTCATACAGATGATTATTCGTGACTTTCACTACTTCAGGGCATTGATCTGAATCTTCCCCTCCCAATTATACACTACCAGCTTTGAACCCATGTATATTGGCACCCCATGTCCAAAAATTCATGTTCTCAATTAAGTCCTGATATCGCATATACGCAGCTAGCTAGCTGAATGAGGACTGCATGTGAATATATATAAATATATAGGTGTTAATTAAGTAATTTTATCATTAAAATGTGACAACAAATTATTTTTAGACGTTTAACAAACGGGATAATCCAAAATTGACCTGTAATCAAATGAACCCACAAAGAAATAGAAGGTTGTCTCCTGAAAACATCATTGCCCAAGACACCTTAATTATAATAATGCTCATGTACTCTAAAAGGTCCTCATTCTCTTACAGATCATGTATCTCTCACTCTGTTGCCTAGAAGAACGATTAAATCATGAGGTTGAAGTACTGTGCGTGGTAGCTGTATTAGAATTATTACATTTTAGTCTAAAATCATTTTTTAAATTAGAGAAAATCCATTTATATGCTTTATATAGACACAATATACCTTTGATATGAAGCTTTTCACATCAGCTATGCTAAAAAATGATTGGTGTTTTGATTTTTTCTTTTTTTTTATAGTTATTATAGGTTCCACTATAAGTGATGTGTTAGTACACCGACTTATATGTAACATAACTCTTAAATTTATCTTCTATCCAAATTATTAAATATGGCATGATTTTGCGTGCGAAAATTATCATATACTATAACATAACCTATTAAGTGATCTGATTCCAATTCCATATAAGATCACATATATAATTTGAATTAATAATCTCCCCCATCCACTAAAACCCATGAGATCGTGAGGAAAGTGGTCAAACAACATTCATGAATCATGGCACACAAAAATAGCAAGTACAGAACAAATATTAGAGGGCCGGTCAGAATGGCTGAAAATATCATTTGGATAAATGCTCTTAAAGCCGAGATGGTTTGAGTACTTCTACACGGGCGCTGTGTACGGACTTATACGGACCCCTCACATGCATGAACATTAATGTTCAGGAACAGTGGTTGATCTCTGATTTTCTTCCCAATATATAGATCAGACGAATGCAAACAAAAACACAGAAAAGACCTTTTGCAGCGTTTTCATCCATTGGAATTAGTCCTCAAAAATGCTGAAAATATTGATTTGCAACGATTATGGATTCGACGTATATTAGATGCGAAAGAATCGTCGCAAAAGCTCAAACTCGTTCATTTGTAATTATCCACTACAAGAAAATCGGATTTTTGGGGCCATTTAATAGCGGCGAAAATATCATTTAAGACCAAAACAGATTCATTTTAGCTGTAAATAGTCATTTCGCTGGAATTAACTGGTTGCAAATAAGCAGTTTTCTTGTAGTGATCGTAGGAAAACATCATTTTTTGCGACGATTTTTACCCCTCGCAAATAAGCATTTAGGCGCTGAAAAAAATCCCTCAACCAAGTGACATATTGCATTGTAAATACTTGAAAAATCGTTGGCAAAAACTTTTTTCGTCGCTTATATATCGTTGCAAAAACTAGTAAAATCGCTGCAAAAAGTAAGAATTTCCGTTGGAATTAAGCATTTATAGTTGGCAGAATACATTCCCAGCGAGTTATTGTTGCTAGAATAACTTATTGCGGCGACACAATATCATTGCAAATAGGTTTTATACACAAAAAATATTTCCAGCCAATAAAACTCGCCGTAAAAGGGTTTTAACAAATTTTTTTTAAAAAAAATGACTGCCAGCAGAATTTAACCTTGCAAATTGGTTTATAGTTCTTTTGACATTCTGAAAAATGATCCCTACTCCTAATATGACCATATTATGATCTCCTTAACTCAAATGAAAGGACTATAGTATAATAAAAAGGACTAAAACCAAAAAAGTTTTATAAACCAAGCTTGAGAATGAAAATCGTATAAAATGTCACAAAATTAAATTCCCATCCATAGTTGAATTTATTATAGGGGCAAAGCAAAAGACAATCATCTCAAACTAAATGTAGCACAACTTTCCACTCATTTTCAAGCATATGAAGAATGCTTCATTTGTCACCCCCATGGGTATGCAAGTAAATTACAAGGTTAAGCAAAAAACAAAAAAAAATTATACAACAATAGCAATAAGCAAGAGACATGTTCTACAGGACAACTAGCATGTGGTAACTTTAGTAGAGAAAAAGAAGTAGCTGGTAATGATCGATAATCAAGTACTGCAAATTATCTTCTAACCAGCTTGCACAAAAAATAACAAGATGCCACATATGTATAAGCAAAATATTTCCTCCATGGCCATTTATAAGCAAAACACCTCAGAGAAGTTTGAAAAGACCTATTAGTTCCCACCTCACTAACATCTCAAATTTTCTTTTATCAAGAAATAAGATTTTATTGTTATCATAAGAATAGGTAAACAACTCAAATCTCTTGTAGAAATTAATTTTTTGTGCAAGTACAACTTGGACAAAAAAGTGCACTCAATGGATATAAGATACACTCTTTTCCAATATAAAAAAAGTGATACCTCCTCAAAATTGATAACAAGTCACATAAATCTACTCAAGTAATTGCCTAATGATCAAGATATAATATTGAACTCAATTAATTTACTTGGGAACCCCAACCAATAACACCAATCTGCTTAATCCCCTTGAATGCATCCGGCAGCAAAGGGAATAAATCCCTCCCTCCTCTCACAATATACTGCATTAACAATTATATAGCACTAAACTATCATTCACCGTTCTATTTTGTGAATATATAAAAGTAAAGCTATCATTCACCATTAAAATAGAGAATCCTATACATTCATGCACTCGCGGCCACATATATAAATAGATGACTCTGCTGTAGAACAGAATCGAGTTTTTATAATTTTAATTTACATCCCTCATACTCTATCTATACATCCAATGGACCAACAATCTTATTAAGTCAAGAAAATTTTCTCCCAAAGATTTTTTATTTTTTCTATTAGTATGGTAATCTCCTCTAAAAAAATGAATAATTCCAAGAAAATATAAGCAATATAGAAAATGCAATGGGGAAGAAACTTACTAACCTCTACTAATTTAACACATAAAAATGAAGGCTTGAACAATATCATTAAAAAGTGATTCAAATATAGGAAGAAGTAGAGCTAAAACTATAGCAGAATTTTTTGCAGAAATTGTACACATCTTGGTTTCCTCTCTTTATAAGAAAACAGATGAGAAAATCATCTCATCTCTTCAAGCTGTAGGTTGCACAATTTATTCTTCTTTCTAACTTCCTTGCACTTGGCTACACACCCAACTAAACAAGAATTAGAAGAAAAAAAAATGTAAGAATAGATGATGTTGGAAGACACCATGATAGAATTTGTGGTAGAAAATTTCAAAACTTGGAATTGTGTTGTTGCTATCTTTCTAGGTGCTAAACGTGAATTAAGAGAGGAAAAAATGAAGTTTTAAACTAACCTAAACTTAGTCATCTAGCAAATGAAATTTATGCTAAAGTTCATGCCTTATATAGTGAAGATATAAGCTGAAAATGAAGGTAAAATTGCAGTAGCACAAGTAGCAAACATCATGAATTGTTTGATGTACTTTGAACTCTAACAGGTGGGTTGAAATTTAAAGAGAGATCCTTCCACTCACTACATAAATTCTAGACAGTAGCATAAATTAAAACATATTTGTGTGTAGTGGATTGACTACAAGTGCTTGAACTTTTCCAGTAAAACAAGAAAATCACCAATGGGCCAATCCTGTAACACAACAGGCTGTGATTGGGTCAATGGCCTCTGACGATTGTTCTGCTTTATCATATAGCTTATCACACGAGTGAATTGACCTATCTCAATGCTAACCAGAATTGCAAGTGGAATAAACAAAAGCAGATCAATGAAACTAGGGTTCCTTGAGCAAGAGATAATTATCCATAGGACTTGCAGCCACCAATCTACATATATATAGATTAAGCAAACACATAAAGCATTACTATACTAAAAATCCAGGATTTCCAAACTTATATCAAAAGATCTGTAGAGGATTAAAAACAATTATTTATATATTTCATATACAATTGACTATCGATTTTTGCCAAGAACCTAACTATCAATTGGCAAGTCCATTGTGCATTCATTACTAAGCTTTGTAGCAGAAAATGCAAATTAAGAGGTTCAATTCAATCAATAAATTGCTTAGATTTTCTTAACCATTTGAATATAATGTTAATCTACCTCACAAACTGTAAAGATGATGGATTTCATAATGTTCCTATACAAAAAGCAAGAAACAATTATGAAGTAATTAAAGTGAAAAATAAAAAGAAGTAAGAGTTGACATGTTGTTGAAGAGTCAATTAGAATAACCTGATGAGCATTGTAAAACTATATTGTTATCGATATCTACTATGGATTTGTTCTGTTTAGGGCTCAAGCATCTTAATAGCAACATCAATTCTCAATTTCAACTCCACTCATCGAGAAGGTGAAGCCTATAGGAGTCAGCTGCATTAGAGACTCAGTAAGGGACAAAAAGGAACTTTGATTTCTTTCAGAGCTAGAGCTTGACTCTAAACACACACACACACACAAAAAAAAAAAAAAAAAAAGGAAAAAAAAACATAGAGAGAACCAAGAGAGATAAAACTACTAAGGAGAGACATGAATTCAAATGGCCAGTCAAAGATAACAGCCCCAGTAGAACATCATGCAAAAGAATTAATGAGCCAGAAATTGAAATAGATAACTTATCTTTCTATTTTCTATCCCCCAGTGCTTTAGAGGACCAGAAATTACTATCTGACTATGTGAACTAAATTTGCTCAAGTATTATGTACTTGAAAGTTTAAAGGGTACTAAAACATAGCCATAAATAACATAATTTAGAGTAAAAAGACAAGTTACAATGTCTTAAAAAAATCTCAATTGGAAGCAAGTCTGGAGAAGAAATAATTTTTTTTTTCTTGTAATAATTAAAAAAAAAAACAATTGACTAATTGCCAATGGCAATAGCAACCATATTAGAGGGGAAAAGAGTCCATAACCTCATACTCATCACATGCATAACAAACGGAATGTACCTAAGCCAAAGCATTATGTTGAACGAATACATATACTTTTCCTTTCATTGTTCCGTGTGATAGTGGTTGACACAATTAAAGTATAGTTCTACTAGCTCATTTATGTTTCCATAAAATTAAAAATGCAATCAAGATTTCTTGTTTCCAGCATGAGCGTATACGCTTATCTAAACTATGAAATCAAAGTCAATGAGCCCGTGAATATCTTGATATTAAGAAATTAATCAATAAATACCAATCCTTGCTATGCAGAACCTAGTATGGGAATTTTTTTTATTAGTATGGGAGGATAAATCCCTAGACTTCAGCAATGGTCTACCCTAATCAACAGGAAAACACAACATTATTGGTGATATTCGATCTTTTGACAAAATACGGGCATCTTATCACACTAAATTATTGAAGGAAATCTTGCTAAAATAAATAAATAGAAAGATTAACAGTCTTAACAATCTTAAGCATTAAATATTGCCCAAAAACTTATCTTGCATTGATGGCAGTGGGCTGCGAACAGAGCAAGGGAGAGAGGGAGGGCTTTGGACTGCTAGGCTAGGCGTGTAGAAGAAGGGGGCTCCGATGGAGAAGTGGAGACGGCATCGATGAATGGGTGTGGCGAATGGCACCTTTCGTGGCGGCGACATAGAGAAATCTGAGAGAGAGAGAGAGAGAAAGAGAGAGGGGGGTGATGCCAGATTCAGGGAGGCAAGAGATTGGTTATGGGCTGGGGGAAAGGAGGGGGTGGCCGTCGAGGTAAGGTGGCGGTAGCGCGGTGATAAAAGTCATTAGCAACTAATAAAATATCGATCGGAATATTCAATTGCGGCGACTAATGGTCGTCTGGAAAAAACTGTACAGTTTGCAAAATTCTAATCACTAAGTAGTTTTTGAAGGGATTTTAAAATCATTGAAAATAGCCTATTTATTCGCATCAATATTAACTCACTGCAAATGCTCCACAAAACGCAGCAAAAGCAGAATTGCTGCTTTCGACGATTTAACAAATTGTTGAAACTGCTCATTTCTGGCGCTTAAAGATTCGCCGTAAATAATCATCTACAATTTTTAAATTCTTTGTTGTAAAAGGCTATTTGCAGCACTTTTTATTCGTCGCTAATAAATATTAAGTCACCGAAAATATATCTATTGTGGCGATTTTACTATTCGTTGCAAATAAAATGCCTATACAATAAAAAATTTATTTCCATCAACAATAATTCACCATAAAAGGTTAAAATGTCGCCACAAATAAGTAAATAGTAATTTTAGCCTCAACATTTCGAGTGCATTGCGTTGGATTTCTACAGCGAAATAAAAATCGCCGCAAATAGGGGTTAATTGCAGCGATTTTTTTTACAACGATCATAAAATTGCTGGAAAATACATTTTTTCTTGTAGTAAGATTTTTCTTCCCAACTGGTTTCTATGCCATATAACGCTACTCATCAAAATTGTGGGCATTAGTTCAGTCATGTCGGTGAGCAATGCTACAAAAATAAAATGAGTGGGGCTACTCTGTCGCCCCACTCTAACTGCTAGGCGTACCGCCCATTTGCTTTTTTTTTTTTAATATTTTTTTAATACATTTAAAGATTTTTAAAAAATAAAAAAAATACATCAATATATCTAAAATCACTTTCTTAATCACTAAGTTAAAAAAAAAGAATTTTTTTTTACCAAGTGGTCAAATGGAGTGGGTATAGCAGTATTTTTCAAATAAAATATAAAAAACAAGACTTGATCTTGTGAACTTATAATAGCAATAAAAAATCAATTGACTCGGCCTACATAAAACAACACATGATGAATCTCTTTATTTCGATCAACTAGATTTATTCCCTTCTGGCAGGCAGCTCTCTCTTCTCTCTCTCTCTCTAAAACACTCACCATTCTTTCTAAACTCTCAAACTCTAGATCCGGGGTGGGAGCTACGGCTCCTTCCCCCCTCCCTTCTCTTCTGTCTGTTTTCTTTTCCTGTATAGTGTTTTGATTTTGATTTTTGTATTTTTTTTAGGCTAAATAAGGGAGGATTGTGGTTCGGGACTTTTCGATGGCCTTTAGCTACCACTCGCCCCACCTAGAAGCTACCCAGCTGCTGATCTTCATGTCCACCAAAAGCGGCGCCGATCGAACTAAAGCATAGCCCACACGCACGGAGGGAAGTTTTAGAGCTTGTCGATGCGTAGCCATCACGCGCCATCGAGGAGTCTTCTGCCGACGCAACGCTTGCCACTTACACTGTTTTTGTGTTCTGTCCCTCTGTTTTCTTAGTATTTTTGTTCATTTTCTTCATTTTTTGACCCGAGTAAGGTGTTGAACCACTAGATCAGACGTAATCTGGGGCAGGAGCTGGTCAAGAGTGGCGGGCACTGCTACGGTCGGCCTGCACAGTGGAGGCTAATGTCTGTGCGAGAGCTAGGTGCTTGTGCTGTCTGGACTTGTGAAGCCGATGCTTGCAGTGGGTGTGCTGTCTGGGCTCATGCTGGTACTTGTGGTTTTGTTGTTTTATTATGTTTGGTATTGTAGCTTTTGTTGTTTAGTTAGTAATAAATAAGAAATAGGCTATTGGACTTGGTGTCTATAGCAGCAGTGCCCCGTACTCCTCCTCCTTGGGAGGAAGGAGGAGGCTATTCAATTATGCTTTTACAAGCACTTTCTCTGTTAGGAGAGAGTTATTGAGAAGTTAAGACAATATCCGCCACAATGTGTGCGGGGATGCCCCAGTGTAGATGCGTAGTTTGGCTTATAGTCTAGATTTTTCCTATATTGATAAGTCACAGTTGTAACTTCTGTTAATTGAATGAAATGAAGTCTGTTTCCACAAATAAAAAAAAGATTCATCCCCTTCCGATGAGCACTATGTTCTTCAACATTAAGGTCTCGTCGTTTGTTTTCGTAGATAAAATGAGTTGAGATTAAAGTTAAATATTGAATAAAATCTTGTTATAATATATTTTTCAAATTTTTATTTGGATTTGAAAAAGTTTAATTATTTAAAAAAATTGTAATATTGAGATGAGATGAGTTGAAAAAAATTATAAAAACAAATGAAGCTTACCTAGTTTGGGGCTTAGCTTGTTTGAATGAATAGTTTTTTTTTTTTAATTTTAAACAACTGAGATGGCATTTTTATAAGTACAAGCCTCGTGCAGTTTTTATTAACTTTTTAAAAAATGTAGACTCCACCGTCAAAAGGTATAAAAAGAATCTATTATATTTTAGTGAAATCGACTTTTTTTATAAAAGGGCACATAGAATTTGCCTATTAAAAATTTGTTCTTAGCATTATTTTTTTTTGTAAAAATAGTACTAAAACCCATTAAGAATATGTTTTAACTGGCAAATGTTTCCAGATATAATTTTGCTAGGTTTAAAAAAGTGGTAAGATTAATTGAAATTATATCTGGAAATAAATTTTCTTGAGAATGTTTAGATTTTTATTTTTTTAATATATTATAAAAATAGAGGTAATATATTTTGATGAAAACTATGTTGATATAAGAGCATTGAAATTGGCTTCATTAAAATTATCTTCGATTAGCTAAAAATACATATTTACATAAAATCAAAACTATTTAAAATATAACCTCACATTGAATTAATTAAAATAATAATATAATATTATCTTTTAATAATAATATTTATAATTATTTTTTAATATTTTATAATTACACTAACTATATATTAATTAATAATTTAATAACTCAATATTTTATTTCGATCCGATTAAAGAGAAGAATTCTGAGTAAAAAAAGACTTTCTAAAAAATTAAAAATGAAAGGTTAGTGCCCTGAAATAGCAGTAATTCTATGACACCTAGCCACATTTTCAAGTATTAATGTTGCGCGCCCAAACGTGGCACAAATCTATTTGACTGTCACTGTTCTTTTGTAAAACAGCAAAGTCCCTCCAAAGTTGCCAAGAAAATTCAACCAGCTCTAAGTGCTGATCAGTGACCAATCACTGTAAAAAGTGAAAAGGACAATTCGGCCACATTAGAGTTGAGTTAGATCTCTGTCTCTCTCTCTCTCTCATCGGAAAGGACATCTACCCTTTGCCCACTTCTTTCCTCTGTAGCTCTTCCTCTCTCTAAAGTTTAAACCCAAGGGTCCAGGGGCCAAAGCCCTCACAGCTTTCGTTTCCAGAAGATCTAACAAGGTAACCAAATGATCTTAACCCATTCACTATCTTTTTCCATTTCTTTTCTATTTCCTTTATGTCGTGCTGCATGCGGTCTATCATCTTTCTCGATCGTACAATTAGGTTTGTTTGGTTCTGTTTTTAGGGCTTATCAGTTTGTGCGTTTTTTTAATTTTCTCGTTATATAAGCTATTTTTTATGGTCTTGCAATATACGTAGATACTGTTTCTATGGAGGAGAAAAAGGGCAAGGATGTTTGTGTGGGGAGTGTTTCCGAGTCTACTGCCCTGGTTGTTAGTGAGCATGTAGCTGGTGAAACCCAAGTTGAGGGGCTACACTCGGAGGGCGTCGAGAGAGTAAAGGATGGCGGGGCTTGTAATGGGGATGATATCATGGTGGAAGTTTTGGGTTCTAATGTGTATTTTGATGGTGTTTGTACCCACGGGGAGGCAAGGCAAAGTGTGGCAGTCGAGAATGAGATAGGTAAGGTGGGAGATGGTAATTCTTTGGAGGAAGATGTTAAATCTTTGGGTGGAGGCACTGCACTTAGTGAAGCAGTTTTACGGGGAATTGGGGGTTCAAGTGTTGATGCATCAAAACATGGAACCGAGACTGGAGCTGAGGGTTCTTTGGGGATTGTGGAGTCACGGGGCAAACAAACTCAAGCCGTCGTGGTGGAGGAGTGTGAGGTTATGGTGAGAGAGGAGGAGAATATAGAGGGAGGAGCGGTCAAGGGGGAGACAGGGAGAGAAATAGTTGCTAGTGGTAGTGGAACTGGTGACATGACTGCACAGGATGCCACAGTTTTAGATAGTGAAGCTCAGAATACAGAGGTTGGAACTGAGGATGGTGGTTCTTTGGTGGTTTTGGATTCCACACATGGAGGAGCACAAATTTTCCACGTGGAGGAGGTTGTCATGGTTGACAGGGAAGCTGTTTTGGAGAAAGAAATGGTTGAGGTGGGTGCAGATAGAGGTGGGCAAGTGATGGACTGTGTGGTTGATGCAATTGAGGATAGGGAATCAAAGGAAGTTGGTGCTTTGGATGAGAAAGCAAGTATTACTAGAAATGAAAATGGGGTAGGTGATTCCTCTGTGGTTGTGGGTTCCGTAGGTGTGGAAAGCCTTGTTGTTAAAGAAGATGCCATATTTGAAAATGTGGAACATTTAGAGAGCGGATTGGTTGTTGAGGGTGACCAGCATGGTGGGGGATTGGCCAATGGTGGATTGAATGTAGCCTATAACTTGATGCCACAAAAAGCTGGTGTTGTGGATGATGATGTTTGGAATCCTGGAATCAGTTCTGTGGTTGTGTGTGCTACGTCAAGTGCGGAAAACTCAAGTTTACAGACCGATGCTTTTCCAGGAAAAACTTTAGTAATATTCAACGAGCAGGGAAAGGTTCTTACTTCTGGCAGTAGTGCTTTGGATGGGGTTGTTTCTAGTTCAGGAAGGAAACTGATGGAGGACACTTCTTCTGGTGGAACAAAAAATGGTGATGGAGATCCCAAATCATTGGATGAAGGCAAAGTTGCTGCTAAAGGGGATACTTTGTGTTCCAATGTGGAAGGAGTGAAAATTGATGTTTTTGATGAAAATGCTACTTGTTCAATGGAAGCGCAACAGGGAAACGTTGAGCAAGTAGGTGAGAGCTCTGAAAATCAAAGCGATGTATCTCCCACTCCAGTATCCTCATGTCTACCAAATCAAGCTGCTGTTGGAGGTGTTGATACAGTAATTGATGACAAGGGTTCTTCTCGGTTAAATTCAACTGTCGTGCAAGAGATGGAAGTTGACAAACAAGTTATTGAAGAACAGTTGCTAGATGTTGAGACAGTTTGTTTGAGCACTGCAAGTCATGAGCATAAATGTGCAAACCCAACTTCAGATCTTGAAGTTACTGTTGGGGAAACTACAGCCAAGTATGACAAGGTTCTTTCAGATTCAAATGTCGAGGTTACAGAAACTGTTGATAGGGATGGGATGTTGTCTTGCTCAGTAAATGATCAAAACTTAAAAGAAGAGAGAATGTGCGGGATCACACAAACAAAGGCTCATATTACCAACAAGATGGAATCTGCTTTGATGGAATGTGAAGCTGTTCTAGATTCTATTAGTGAAATTTCAGTGCCCACCAAGAAAGACAAGCCATTGGAGTCTGAAGAGTACTTAGAAAAGGGTGTGGGTGGTGATCTACCTCAGATCGAGTGTGAAGATGCCATGTTGTCTAACCAGCCAGTTCAAGTAGTTGTTGAAGCTGAAGTGGCAACTGTTGATGGAAGTGATCTTCTAAACTCAAATGTTGAAACAGACACTCAAGTCATTGGCAGAGAGGAAATTGCTCCCATGGACACTGAGGAAATTTTAAATTCCAACATGGATGTACCGGGAACTGAGGAGTTTGAAGAGTGCCTAAGGAGAAGCATGGCTGGTGATTCTGCTCAGATTGATTCAAGAAGTGAGCTTCAGGTTGGAGTTGAAAAACAAGAGACGAAATCTGAACAAGTTGGTTTGCAAGAAGAACAGGGAATGGAGCTTGAAGAAGACGTTGCTGATACTGAACAGGCAAAAGCTGATGAAGAGAAGTTCCTTGGACAGGCAACTCTGAATGCTGGAAGCATGGTTGTGCATCAAGCTAGTTATCACCTGCCATCAGAAAATGAAGGGGAGTTCACAGTATCGGATTTAGTATGGGGGAAAGTGAGGAGCCATCCATGGTGGCCTGGGCAGATATTTGATCCTGCAGATTCATCTGAGAAGGCAATAAAACATCATAGAAAGGACTGTTTTTTGGTGGCATATTTTGGGGATCGAACTTTTGCATGGAATGAAGCATCTCAGTTAAAGGCCTTTCGAACGCATTTCTCCCACATTGAGAAGCAGAGCAATTCAGAGGCATTTCAAAACGCTGTTGATTGTGCTCTGGAAGAAGTCTCAAGACGAGTGGAGTTTGGACTTGCATGCTCCTGCATACCAAAAGATGCTTTTGACAGAATTAAATTCCAGAAGGTTGAGAACACTGGAATTCGGCAAGAATCAATCACGAGAGACAGAGTGGACAGATCTGCCAGTGCTAGTTCCTTTGAACCTGATAAATTAATCAAATACGTGCAAGCCTTGGCACAGTACCCTTCTGGTGATAGTGATCGGTTGGAGGTTGTGATAGCTAAGGCTCAGTTGCTGGCTTTCTGTCGTTTAAAAGGTTACAGTAGTTTGCCTGAATTCCAATTTTGTGGACAGTTGTTGGAGAGTGATATGGATACTTTAGTTTCTGAGGACAGAATGCATTCAATTAAAGTTTTTGAGCATGTCGATGATGAGCTAACTTCCTTTGAACAGGAGATATCAAAAAACCAGAACAGCTTTTCTATTAAACATAAACAAAATTTTAAAGATGATGTATTTTACAAAAAGAAAGAAAGAAGCTTGTCAGAGTTAATGGGTGACACGATGGATTCTCCAGATGGTGATGATTGGTTAGATGGAAAGACAACATCCTCTGGCAAGAAACGAAAGGCCGTTGATTACCATGATGACCATGGGCCACAAGATGGGAGGAAAACTATTTCTTTCGCTAAAGTTTCTAGTACCATTCCACCTTCTTTCCCCAAGCCATCATTTAAAATTGGGGACTGTATCCGGAGAGCTGCAAGCCAACTGACTGGGTCTCCTTCTATCCTGAAGTGGAATAGTGAGAGGCTCCAGAAGATAGATGGCAGCCATGACGGACCTGCTGGGAATGAACCTGATGCTTCCTTCCTGGAATCTGACACGCAGAGAGGAAAGGTGGGCATTTCGACAGAGTATTCATCACTAGATGATTTGTTATTGCAACTTCAGATAGCAGCACAGGATCCACTGAAAGCATATGGTTTGTCTGATACCATTGTCAGCTTCTTCTCTGATTTTAGAAATTCAGTAATAGTGGGCCAACATTCTAGGAGAGAGCTCTTGGCTATGGACAAAGTTGGTGGTGGTAAAAGAAAAAAATCGTCCCATTCTGTTGTTGGGTCACCGGAAACATATGAATTTGAGGATATGAGTGACACTTACTGGACTGACAGGGTTGTCCACAATGGTTCGGAAGAGAAAACTTCACGTAGAAACAAAAAGAGAGAGTATCAAATTGTCCCTGTTGTACTAGACACCCCTCAAGTGGGCCGTAGGCCATACTCAAGGAAGCGATATTCAGATGGCAATGATGCTGTGGCAGCTGAGAAACCTGCTGGTTATGTGGATGAGAACTCACCGGCTGAAATTGTAATGAACTTCGCTGAGGTGAATTCTGTTCCGTCAGAAACAAACCTGAATAAGATGTTTAGGCGCTTTGGGCCTTTGAAGGAATCTGAAACAGAAGTTGATCGCGATACTAGCCGTGCTAGAGTGGTGTATAAGCATTCTTCCGATGCAGAAGTTGCATTCAGTAGTGCTGGAAGGTTCAACATTTTTGGGCCAACGCTGGTAAATTACCAGATTAACTATACTCCCTCTGCTCTGTTTAAAGCTTCCCCAATGGATACAGCCCAGGACCATGAGATGCAATTTGATCTTGCTGCTCTTGAAGTTAATCTAGTTTGAAAGTTTCAGGTATATATTTACACCTGGATCAGATTTTACTATTAATCATGTTCTGGAACTATTGCTTAATTACAATTTCGTTGGCATTTACATGTGGAAGGAGTTGATACTCATAATTAATATTTGAGTAATGCTTTATAGAATCCTAAGATTTGCAAGCCCCATGCAGTGTCTTTATGCATACTCTACCATACCACTGTACAAATTATTTTCCTTAATACCATTGCTAAACAAATCAACGCACTCAGTTTTGTGAATGATAGACATGTATGGCAGAGTATGCATTAAAAAGTAAAAAAATTAAAAAAATAAAGGGAAAGAAGGATAGTACATTTCATGTTTCCAACTACTAATGGTAGCAAGAGTGATTAGGGGTCTCTTGGGTGGGCATTGGTGGAAGCATCCTTAAAAGTGTTTTGTGTTTGAACTGGTATCTTCCTCCCCCGTTTTATTTTGGGCGGGGGCTTGCTGTGGTGCACATTAATGTTAGGTTTGGATGTTGAGATAAGATGAAAATTTTTGAAAATTTTGTGAATAATGTTAAGATGAAAGTTTAAAATATTATTTTTTAATATTATTATTATTTTGGGATTTGAAAAAGTTGAATTAGAATTTGAATAAGTTGAATTGTTTATTATATTTTATATGGAGATTTGAAAAAGATGTAATGATGAGATGAGATAGAGATGAGATTTCTCATCTTTGTCCCCAAACATAACCTAACACCCTTTTTTTGGTAAATTTAAATCTCTTCTACACCTTTTGTATGCCGTGTTATATATACTTTCATACTTAGTTAAACATGTTATCTCATAGGGGAGAGCAGGTGCCTGAAAAGAAGCAGATGCGATGATGGTGACGATGTAGCCCATTATTATATGGATAGACTGCTGGAGAAGGTAATCAGACTGTCAAGTCATCGGGTTATCTGTTAATTATTCTGTTCAGGTTCTTTTTGTATGGTTTTGGCTAAGATGGGTAATTTTGTTTTGTTCTGTAATCTTTGCATGATTCGCTTAGTCCATGTACAGAATTCAGCTGACCTTTTCTTCCCTCCCCCCCACCCCCCAAATGGTGGTTATACCCAGCGGCTGTAAGATTTGGGTATGTATGGTTCATGTTGTCTTATTTTCATTCAGGTACATTTCACTACTGAAAATAACAATTTCTATCGTCAAAGAACCATCGTAGAGGGGAGATACGATTTTTTGACCTGATCTCAACGGCCTTTCAAGCGTCGGCATTGCTTTGGGATAAATGAAGCATGGGGGTCACACTGAAAGTTATGCTTTCTAGTTATCTTTTTGATGTTATTCATTGCTGCTATTACAAAAGTGAATTATATTTTCAGTTCCCTGAGAGAGAGCCTGTGGGCTGGCAAATAAGAGAGCTCGAGACGTAATAATGAAAAGCCCACGACGACAATCATATCACAGCGGCCCCAATACCTAAGGTTCCTACTGAGATCCCAGTCGAAGGGGGGGACCTTCTTCACTGCACATTCCGTTAAAATGAAGCAGAAACCTTCATTTCGTTTCGCTAAAGGGTATCAAATGAAGCAGAAACCTTCATTTCTCCACGCGTCCGAAAATGATTTCTTATCTCGTGGCGATAAGAAAATTGCTCCATTGCTACAAAGGGCAAGCTTTTGAGCTTATATACACGCCATGAGACTCCTCCCTTAACCACATTCATCATTCTAGTATCATTTTGTATCTCCTTCGGTGAAGTTGGATAGATGATTCATGCCTCAACGACTTTCACGCCGTCTTAATTCTCTTCTAAAGAGCCTCCTCAATGGGCATTAGATGTTACCATGATAGACGAACATCAAAATGATCACGCCAACCTCTTGTATTTTGTATTTTTTGTTTTTTGTTCTAAACAAAGAGTAGTTAGTAACTTAGTCGGTATAATGATTGTGAGGCAGCAGGCATTCTTACTAAACAGGGGGGAAGGCTTAAATTCAGCATTTCAATTTTAGGATTCCGAAGGAAAATAGGCTGGAAATCCACTTCAAACGAATCAAATCACACCATATTATTATGATAAGTGCTATAACAAGAAGGAAATTGCATAAATATAAACATACAAATTGATATTGATTTCATATAATACGTCAAATATATATTTAACAATAAAAATAACTTTACAATTTAACGTATTCTATCAAATCATGTCAATTTGTTAAATCATTTCTTTGTCATTATAATGCCATAATAAGGAAAAAATACTTGATGACAAATCATCCCCAGTTAACAGTCACTGAACCGAATAAAGAGCATAGTAAAAAATATTCAACGCACAATTTCCAAAATTATCAAATTTTTATTTTTTTTGACAGAAACATGTTCTAATGCATGAAAAGAAATCGTGTAGAAAGTTCGCTCTCACCCAATAGTTGCTACAAGTATCCTCTAAATAAAAGGCATCATAGAACAAAAATATGAAATAAAATAAATGGGCGCAGACGGAACGACACAGAACCTAAGACCTTGGCTTTTCCTTTTTCTCCTTGAAGAGAGCCAGCAGAGACACACCAGATACCTTCACAACCTTGAATCTGACTCCAGGGATATCACCCACAGCATGTCCCTTCCGCCCAAATCCTGCAATCAACACCTCGTCCTGCACCAACCACACCGGCAATTTATCAAGGCCAAGCATACAGAAAAGCGAAAGTAACAACATTTTTTTTTTTTTTTT
>QEOT01004976.1:25286-47668 GCA_003123785.1 Pterocarya stenoptera
TTTTTTTTTTTTTTTTCTTGGCAAGTTTACTACTTCATTCATATAAAACTAGAAAGAGAAACATACATAGTTTAACTAGTAAAATATTACAAACTGAGAGATCCTTTCCACTATGAAAATACATCAGTGATGGTGGAATGGTGGACAAGGGCAAATTTCCAAGTTGATGGTTGGAAGCAGCCCATTGCGCTATTTCATGCGCACATTGATTTTGAGATCGATAAATCTTCCTTGCAAACCACTCTTCAAAGGATTGCAGAATGAATTTTGTGTCTGATGAAATGTCTTGGATTTCCCAATCAGATCTTGAGTAGTTGTTTGAAATTGCATCAATCAACTGTTGTGAGTCTCCTTCAATTTGTAGTTTGTTCATTTTTCTGTGAAGCTTTTCTTGGATGCCTTCTAGCGTTGCTATTGTTTCTCCAACATTTGGATTGGTGTTGTTGATGTAGCTTGTGATTACAAAAATGGGAGTGCCATCACTTGATCTGCAAATTGATGCTGTGGTACTTTCATCTGTTCTAACTGCCACATCAAATTGGAAGAGGTTGAAGCCTTCTTTGATTGTGAGATCTCTAACTATGGGAGGATCTAACTTCTGGGCCCAAGCAGTGTAATGATCTGAAAGGTAGCTACAGTTGAGACAAGGAAACTCAGGGATGGTTTAAAGTCATTGTGGATAACCTTGTTTCTTAGGAATCAGATGTTGTCCATGGCTAAGGATGCAAAGAGCTGAAATTTTTGGGACTTATCTTCTGTAGGGGTGGGTAGCGGGGTCCCGCCCCCGTGCGGCGGGGCATATTGCCCCGTTCGGTAGATGGGGGGCGGGGCCACCCGCCCGCATCTGGGGCCAACCCCAGGGGCGAGGGCGGGATGGGGGTCACCCCCGTCCCGTATATACCCCACCCCGCATACATATATATATATATTATATTTGTGTTTATATATATTTATATAATAAAATAAAAAAAATAACCTAGGAATGCCTGGGTTTAAAAATATCTAAACCAACCCCTGGCCCCCCTCTCCCGAACCTTCTTCCTCACTTCTCTCAGTCTCTCTCTCTCGCTCTCTGAGTTCGCAGCATCTCGCACCCCCTTCCCTCTCTCTGCATCAGCATCGCCGTCACCGTTGCCATTGTCGTCGCACGACTCGTACCCGGTCCCTCTCTCTTCATCTCCGTCACCGAAGGTTCGAAGGTAAGACAATTTAAATTCAAAATTTATTTTTTTGTGATTTATATATTTAATGGAGATTGGAGGAAGGATGAGGTTTACTAGAGATTGAGGATGAGATTTTGTGAATTGTGTGCTGTGAAGCCTTGATTGTGTATGTGATTTGAACTTTGAATGACTCCCGTCCGTTTGTTTTTATTTTTTGTTTGTTTGCATTATGTAATGTGTGTGAATCACTAAATGATGATATTATTTGTGCCTAATTAATTCGGATTGGAACCGTAAATTAATTTAATTTAGAACTCCAATCCGAAACCCTAAAACCCTAAATTAATTTAGAGGTTTCAAAGACCATTATGACATTAGGGACCCTAGCTAACTCCTCATTATATTTGTGTCATTTTATTTTCTTAACTTATTTTATTTTTTGAAAGGTGGTGTTGAAGAACATGAATATATGCAAGACCCTCTCTTGTAAATATTCATGCAAGTGTCATAAGGCCCTTATATAATTGTTTGTGCATGAAAATCACTCTGATCATGGGTCAACTAATTAGTTGAATCAACCAACAAATAAAATGAAAATTTGCCCCTGATGGTTCACCATGCAACATCGTTTTATTATCAGTTTTTTATTTTTCTGGTTGCTGTTGTTGTTTTGAGTCTTCTAATCATTACCATGATTAAGTGTTCGAACCACACCCTACACAAGAAATGATTTTTACAATATTTATAAATTAAGGTATTGCATGTGCATGAACAAAAAGCCAATACACATAAGTTAATGAAAGTCCAACTTATTAGTTATAAATAATAAAATATTATAACAAAATCATCATCCATTAATTAATATTTACAAGAGATTAAGTTATAATTAATTAAGATGAAATATATATATATATGAATGTCAAGTGATACTTTTTTTTATTCTACTTTTTTATATGTTCATTATATAGTTGCTTTGCTTATATTCTTTCAAGTCTAAGAAACCTAGCTCGTATGGTCATTATAGATGAGCTACATTTTCAACTTGTTGATAGGAAATGGTTCCAAGCGTATTCTCGCTACTTGGAACTAAAGTTTAATATTCATTCTTGCCACACAGTGGCAAAGGATGTAAAAAAATATTTTTACATTGAAAAAGAGAAATTGAGGAGTCAATTGGTTTGTCTCACCACTGACACTTGGACATCAGTTCAAAATTTTAATTATATGTATTTGACTGCGCATTTTATTGATTGTCATTGGACATTGCAAAATAAAATTATAAAATTTTGTAAAATCACCGATCATAAGGGTGAGACAATTGGAAAGGCTTTAGAGGTCACAATAAAGGAGTGGAGGTTGACCCGAGTTGTTACAGTCACAATCGATAATACCTCATCTAACGATGTCGCATTGGGACATCTGAAGACCTATCTTAGAGAGGCAAGACATCATGGGTGGTGAGTGTCTGCATGTAAGATGTGCGGCACATATTCTGAATCTGATTGTCACTGATGGTTTGAGGGATCTTCATGACTCAATTACTCGGATTAGGACTGCTGTAAGATGAGTGAGATCTTCTCCTTCAAGGTTGGAGAAATTTAAGGTTGCTGCGAGATTTGCGGGCCTAACATCTAAGAAGGGCCTTTGTACCGATATGCCTACACGATAGAACTCAACATTTTTTATTTTGGAGGCGACCCAAGAATATAAGCTGGCATTTGCATTATTGGGTGACGAAGACATCCAATATGTAAAATATTTTGATGATTACGGGGGATTGAGGAAACCCGTAGATGATGATTGAAAAATTGTAGCTATTTTTATAGATTTTTTAAGGCTTTTTTATGATGTTACCACAAGGCTATCTGGGACTTTGTACCCTATATCCAATGTTGTATATCAGCAAATATATATGATAAAAGAAGAATTAGATGATATGGTCGCTGGTGGTCACATTAGGCTGCGAGAGATGTCATTGCTTATGAGACAAAGTACGACAAGTATTGGGGAGATATAACTAGGGCTAATATTTTGTTATATGTAGCTGTCATCTTTGACCCGAGGTATAAGTTAGATGGCATGATATTTGGATTAGGCCTTGCATACGGGCAAGTATGGACGGAGCTTATTGGGGCAAGGGTTTGGGAAGCCCTTGATAGATTATTTGAAGAGTTTACTACCATGCTAGGTGATAATATTGCGGCACCTACACCTATTCCTTAGCCTCAAGCTCACAGGTTCCATAAGTCGAGGTTGGGAAAAGACATAGATTGGAGTGGGGTGAGAGGTATGACCAGACCCCCTTCCTCCGGGGTTTTGTAGAGGCTCAGTCAGAGATAGATAGATACTTAGCAGCAGAGATTCTACCATTTTTATGAGATTTCGATATATTAAGTTGGTTGAAGGTGAATGCCGTGAAGTATCCCATCTTTGGAGAGATAACCCGCACACTTTTAGCCATCCCTGTTAACACCATAGTCTAAGAGTCAGCGTTTAGCATCGGAGGGTGTGTATTAGATTCATTTTGAAGTTCATTAGCTCCTACCACTATGAAGACTTTGATTTGCACGTAGAATTTGATCAAGGGAACTCCAATTTATGTTCTGGATGTTCTTGAGTATGAGGAGGCCGATGTCGAGGAAGAGGGTGATGATCAGCCTGGATCTTGTATTATTTTAATTTAATTATTTTCATTTAATTGGTATTCATTAATTTGATTTCAAATTTAATTATTATAGTGATTCATGAGACGGCGTCTACGGCTACCTCCTCCGATGTAGTATGATTTTGTATTGGACTCACCGACCACCATTTTCATGGTTTGCACAATTTCTCCCTTAATTGTTTTTTGTATTTAAAATTTTGTTTCATCTTTATAATTTTATAATTCTAATTTGTTTTATTTTTAACTTATTAATATTTCAGTTTTTATAACTTATTAACTTTTATAATCTTGATTTTCAGTCTTACAGCAGTCGACACAACTCACCACTGACTGAGCTCACCGTCACAGCTCCACCCCAAAATCAAATTGATTAATTTGAAAAGATTAGATTTTGTTAATTTACAATTAATTGTAATATTGCTACAATAGTTAATAGTACAATTTGTAATTTTTTTTTTTAGAGGAGTTTGTAATAGTGTTTATTAGTTCTCTTAATTTGTATAATTGTAAACTGCTTATTTTAGATTAGTGCCTTAGTGATGATTATTATTTAATTAGTTAATAGTTGAAACTTAGTATCTAGTTAATAGTTCAATATATATAAATATATTTTTTTTTCAGTTTTTAAATATATATATTTTCAAGTTAAATTATGGGCTCAAAGTGGCCCAAAAATCGATTATTGGCCATTTAGGGCCTAGAAAACTAAGTTGGGCCGAAGGCCCATTTGGGGGATGCGGGGTGCGGACGGGGTACCCCCCACCGCATGGGTGGGGGCGGGGTACGGGAAAAAATTCCCCACCCTCGCATATGTGAGGACGGGTATTACCCCTAATTTTCGGGGATCAAGAGAGAGGTTGATGGATTTATGATGTTTTTGATCCAAACTGTGATAGGAAATTCATTAAATTTTGATATGTCAATGGGCCAGCTTGATTGCCTCTATAGAATTTTGGTGAAGAGACAATTGAAGAATAGATGGTAGAGGGTTTCCTCTTGTGTTTCACAAAGGGGGAAAAGTGTTTGATCAGGATTGAGATTGATGACTATTTTCAACAGAGATTTAGTAGGAAGGATGTTATGAGCAATTTTTCAGATTAAAATTTTGAAGCGATCTTGGATTTTCAGTTTCCATAACTTTTTCCAAGAGATGTCCAAGTCCATGGAGTTAGAAGCGTTTACCAGGGCTGCATAACAAGAATTCACAGAGAAATTATCAGAATAATGGTGAGTCCATTTTATTTTGTCCTCCACTTGAAAAAAGTTGTGTCTTAAAAGAGGAATTTTGAGAATTTTACGAACAGAATCAGGAGAAAAAAAGGGTATGGTGAAGAAGAATGTTCTATCTCCTTGGTTCCTCAAGGGTAAGTACAACAACTTTGATATTTGGATCAATAATGAGATTTTCAGGATTTGGCTCAGGGATGTGAGTAGGAGTTGTTAGGATCCAAGGGTCTAACCAAACACGAGTCGAGGTCCGTTGTTTATTTGGAAACATATGCCCCTTTTGAAAAAAGTTCTATGTTTTAAGAGACTTTTCCAAAACCAAAAGTCAGAAGATTTTTACTGGGTCTCGAAAATGGTGGAATTATTTAGATATTTTTTTGTTAAAAAGTCTTTCCAGAGGCTTTAGAATCATTGCTGAGAGACCAAATGCACTTCATGTTAAGAGCATCATTGAAAGGTTGGCAGCTTTTGAGACCAAGACCTCCAGAAGATCTTGGTGTACAAATAGATTTTCAGGATTTTGGGGTGAAGCCTTTTGTAGATTTTTGGTCAAAACCCTTTCAAAATTTTCTAAACATTCTATCAATTTGAGTAGCAATGGTTTTTGGCATTCTGAAGGTGGTCATAATGTATGAAGGGATTGAAGCTACAACAGATCTGATGAGGGTTGTTCTACTGGCTTGGGATAAGACTTTTGTTTTCCAACCCTAAAGTTTATTCTCGATTCTTTCAATAGTTTCCTTGAAAATGTTTTTTTTAAGGACCCAATGAACAGAGGAAAGCCTAAGTATTTGAGCTTTGAAGTGCAAGTTTTGTAATTTAGAAAGTTTTTAACTTTCATTTTGGAGGAAATTGGAGTGCGATTGCTAAAATGAATGGTAAACTTGCTATGGTTGATTTTTTTACCAGACCATAAGGTGTATGTGTCTATGCAGTGAGCAAAGGCAGCAGCAATGAGTCGCTTTTCCAAATAAAATGAAATCATCTACAAAAAGAAGATGAGTGATAGAAGGATCATCTCTAGAAATTATGATGCATTCTGAGTGGTTTAGACTTTCTTCTCTAAAGATGAGTCGGGAGATGACCTCACTTCCTAGAATGAAAAGGAATGGGGAGAGTGGATCTCCTTGCCTCAATCCTCTTAATGGTTGAATGTGTTCAGAAGGAGAGACACTTATGAGAATGGAATACGAGACTGTAGACAAGCATTCTTTTATCAAACCAATTCATTTATAGCTAAAATCTTGAATTTCAAAGATTTTGAGGATGAAAGACTACTCCATATAGTCAAAGGCTTTCTCCATATCAATCTTAATGGCCATAAGACCAGTTTTGCATTTGAGGAAGTGAAAGACTTCTTGGACTAAGATAGTATTATCTTGTATAAGCCTGCCCGGGACAAAAACTGTTTGATTTGGGGATATGATTGACGGAAGGATAGCTCTGAGTCTGTTTGAAAGAATTTTGGCCATGATTTTGTAACAGACGTTTACCAGACTGATGGGACGGAAATGATGAACTTGGGTTGGAGAGTTTATTTTTGGAATAAGGGCAACGTTCGTGTGATTTATTACCTTGAGTAGCTTACCATGTGTAAAGAAGTTGATGATGGTAGCTATAAGGTTAGGTTTGACCACTTCCCAATAGGTCTTGTAGAACAAACCGGTGAAACCATTTGGTCCGGGAGCTTTTGAGGAAGGAGTTTGTTTTAAAGTGTTCAGTATTTCTTCCTCTGATGGGATTTTACAGAGAGCCTCATTTTCAGCTTCAGTGATTTTTTCTGGAAAAAGATTTTCAAGATCATCTAGTTGATCTGGGTTTGAAGTAGTGAAGATGTTCTTGAAATTTTGAAGAGATCGTATGTGGGTCAGAAGTCCAAGTTCTATCCTCTAGCTTAAGGCAATTAATGGAATTTTTTCTGCGTCTTATAGTAGTGGAAACATGAAAGAATTTCGTATTCAAGTCAGTTGTGGTGAGCCAGGTGTTCCTAGATTTTTGTTGCCACAATGATTCCTCTTTACGAAACTGTTCATTCAGATTAATTTTGATTTGTTCATCCATGAGAGTTGAGTTGGGGGTTGGGTTATTTGTTTGATTGTCCTTGAGAGAATGTGTCAGAAGTTTGATGTTTGTTTGAATGTTATCAAAGCTGTTTTTGTTCCAGAATTTGAGTGCGTTTTTGGTTTTATTAAGTTTTTTTTATATAAATATTTTTAACAATTTTAAATATTTAAAAAAAATTTCACAACATTATAAAAAAAATACTTTTTTAATCATGAAGTAAAATAACAAATATTAAATTAACTTTCTGATTAAGAAAGTATTTTTTAATGATGTTCTAAATTTATTTTATTTTTTAAAAATATTAAAAAGTGTTAAAAAATCTATATAAAAAATAACTTTATTTCTAATTTAAAGAGGCGAAAGATGGAGCATATCAAAGGCAGCCTGATTGTAGCGAGTCCTTCAGCTCTTATGGATAATATCTAATGGTACTAGTCTCGTCAACGTATTCTTATTAATGCATTGTCATCATCTGATAACTGGTTGTCTTAAGTACTTAATTCCATCGTAGTTATGTGAGTAAGTTATATAAGATTCTCACACTTTTGCAGGTAATTAAAAGTAATATTGTAACTTTGTAAATCTGAGCTCACTTTGTTTGTAATTTGTATCCGGCTAAGGAGTATTTTAAATGTGCATTGAAGTTATATCCAAGAATTAATAGTATATTATTGTATGTTCCTGATGTTGAGAAGTCTCACATAGCTTAAGAATAAACTCGTCTTGGATTTTATAAAGAATTACTTCACTCTTCCTAGTAAGGTCCTTTATGAGGAGAAATGAGTGTTTTTATATAGTATCAGAGCAGGTTAACCTATGACTGATGATAGGTTCATGCGATCTATTCACGATGATGGTATCGGAAATACTAGCTCTCACGTGAGGGGATGTGTTGAGAAGTCTCGCATGGCTTAGCAACAAATTCATCCTGAACTTTATAAGGAGTTACCTCACTCCTCCTATTAAGACATTTTATGGAGAGAAATGAGTGTTTCTATACCTGACACCAAGACAACTCGTTTATGGAAAGATGTCATGTCTCCTTTAATATGTTTGTTCTCATGCATTCTCCATCCTTCATAAAATTAATGGTTCTGATGCAGATGAAGAGTAGATCAATATTGAGTTTCAAGAATGATTTATATGCTCCTTGTTTATTCTTAACTTCTTCTCTGGATTGTATCTTCTTAGCTTCTTCTATAGATTTATAGGATCCAGCATTGTGATATTCGATGTTATACTCATCCATCCACCGTCATCCATAAGATCAATAATGGGTTAGAGGCCTGAACTCCCTCATCAACCCTGCCTCAAACTCTTACTTCCTTTTCCAATGCTTAATTCCGTCATTGCTAATTTTCGCATTCCCCTTTCTATCGTCCGAACTAAGAGATATTTACTTGTCAATTGGTTGCCCCCTCCTGGAGGGTTCCTTAAGTTCAACATTGATGGTGTTTCCAAATGTTATATGGACCTGCAGGTTGTGGGGGCATGATCCTTCAGTCTTATAATAGCTCCATTATTGATAGTTTTTCCTCTTATCTTGGTATAAGTACTAACATTTTTGCAGAATTAATGTCAGGTTTAAAGATCATGCTTACTTTCTGCTACCAGCTTAATATTCAGAACCTCATTGTGAAAACATATTCTCTTCGTATTGTGAATTGGTTTAATAATAATTCTCAATCCCTTTTGATTTATATTAATATTTGAGATGATATTTTACATTTTAAAAACAAAAAATCTTCACAACCTCCTACTATTCACCCACACTCTACACACCATATTTTTTTTAAATTTTTTTCTTTTATTAAATATTTATTATATGAATAGTGAATAGAAAATTTAAAATAGTTTAAAAGGAATAAACGTAAATTTTTTTTTAAATATTAAACAATTTAAAATTTTAAAAAAATGTTGAGTGTAGAGTGTGGTAGAGATTATGTAGCAAAATCAAATACGTTTTTCCTCTATTTTTTAGCTCCCCAAACATATGATTGGTCCTTTTCTTTGGATCATGTCGGTATTCCAAGTTTCCGGTATTAATTTGTAATGTTTTCTTTTTTAAGTTTTTAGTAATTTTTGTTGAATCCATTCAGATGTATTTCCAAACAATATTTTTCTTAAAAACTTGATAATTTCTATTGTAACTCTCTTGCTCTCTTTTTTTTAAAAAAAAAGAGTGAGTAAAAATTAAAAAAAATATAGTGTGTAAAAATTATGTGAATAGCAGAAGATTATATAGATTTTTTAAAAAAGAGCACCTTATGTCTCACATTTCTTCTTAATTTTGTCCCTACATGAAAGTACGCGCCATATTTTATTGAAGCAAAACTTGAGGACCTTACTCTTTCGCCGAGGAAGAAAAATTTGAGTGTCTTCTTCTAAACTGAAAAGATGGCTGTGAGACCCATTAGTGACGGCCCGCGTAAGACTCGTTGGAGAAGGCTAACGTCTATTTCGGGCAGTTAAAAAATCTTATATTTCATTCTCATTTCGCCTAATATCTAAGAAAAAAAGGGATGGGCTTAGGACCCACAATCCACATTATTCTTAGTCTTCTCATCTAATTGTCAATAATTTATCATTTATATATGAAAAACATCATGTGTTTGCTCATTATAAGTACTTTTAAACAAGAAGTCAAAAAAATACCTTTAAAGACTATTAAAATCTTTTATAGCTCTGGTGTTTGAATCAGAGCTGGCTTTCTTAATTGAAGCCCACAAAGACCGATCGAAATCTCAAGCAGCATGAAGCCAAGCCACAAGGATGTCATCCTCACAAGTTGTATCTCCATTTTTTGAGTTGATCATGTATGATGAGAAGTTGCAATACTACGTACCCAGCATTCACAATTTTTAGCAAAAGACTTTGTATTTTTCTTTTTCGAAAAAAAAAAAATATATATATTATATAGGTGAAGGAGGCCGGCTTCTAGATTCTATAAAGAATCCTATTAGAACATGGCGTTTTTCTTCGTTTTGGAATAATGTTCTTGACAATTAATTTGGCTTCATTCTAGATATATATATCTGCTTCCAATATGCAATTAACGTTTCAAATTTTGGTCTCAATGTTCATAACATTAATTTAGTTTTATGCATGTGGCTACATATGAGCTAATAATTAGTACGTAAACCTTGCTTTCGTTAATATTATTACTTTTTTGACTAATTATATTAATCCATGCTAAACACGACTCGATCATTAATATTTACAAAAAGGATTAATGCTGCCAAATGATCTCATTAATGAAGTGAGCCAGCCAGCAAAGAAAGAGACTCGCGTGTTTCGATGGGAAAGAAAAGCTAGCTTAGGATGTCGACTAATGAGAGGCACGCGTTGAACCATTTAACAGGCTTTGGGATGCAGCCAGCTTGGTCGGGTTTGCTTTTTTCTTCAAGGCTTGTTCAATTAATTGGTCTAATTTAATTGTTATAATTATTAATTTTAGTGTGTGCAAGTCTCGCATATTTCTTTTAAAATATAATAGAATCTACTATTAAAAAGTAAATTTTTTTAATGTGAATTTCAAATTTACCTTATTTTCAAACTGAATATATATAAATTAAAAAGGATATATATAATTTTCTTTTTAATCTGAGATCAGGATCTCAACTGACTACGTACTACTGTTACCAGACTTTTCTTTAATTGCATGTGAATGGGAAGAAACCCAAATTAAATACCTAAATTTTCTCTCGAAGCTAAGAATTTGATCTGCAAATCTTCTTTTTCTTTATTTGACTCGATCGGGCACTTGAGCATTGATCAACTTTGATCAATTATTCAAGCCAAACTTTACGACTATGTACCTGTTTTCACAGACAATATTCCACATTTCAAAAAGTTGCAGGAACTTCTCTTTTTATGCATGAGATCATAACTAATTTGCGATCGATCAGGACTTAAAAAGAAGAAAGAAACCGTACGTGTGGGAAACCAGTTTGTAAAACGTACAAGACCAACCAAGTACTAGTCGATGATAATGCTATATATACATATATATATATATATATGTAATTATGATTGCCTAAGCGATACTCACTTCCTCTAAAAAAGAGTGAAATTTATTATTAAAAATTAATTTTTTCTTATAGATATTATATTTATTTATTTTTTTAAAAGAAGTGCAACATTTACATATTGTATGACTACAAATATTATTTATCTTCAAATAAATACTTAATTAATGGAGGCCAGTACGTACTTTAATTGCAAAACTGCACGATCGAAGATCTTTATTTATTTTTTATTTTTTTAATTAATCCATGATAATCTGATAATGTCCAAATCATTTTGGATTATATTTTATATATATCCCACTAGTTGTGCAAATTAAATTGGTACATGCGCAATCTTCTGAGAGTAGTACTTTTTGATCTAAAGCATAAACGTACAGTGGAATATTTAATGTGTCTCCAGATGGTCTTCTAATTTCCTAGCAAGTCATGATGAGCATGGTATAGGTGATGTTGAAACATACATATTATGCACCTATTTTAATAATTATTGGGTGCACAGATTAGTACCATTTTAATTGTTAATCAAGAAGTACAGGCCGACAAGTTGGGGAAATCTTGTTGTTCTTTATTTTAATTTATAGAGATTCCAATTTAGATTTAGATAGTAAAAGTGTTCGAAAATGTTTGTGAATAGTTGTGAAAAATGAATGAAAAAATAATAATAAAATATTGAATAATAGTAAAAAGTATGTGAAAAGTAATGAATAATAGAAAAATAAAATAAAAAAATAAAAAATAATAGTGAAAATATTTGAGCTGCCAAACCTGTAAATCTTATGATTATGCGTGATCACATTCAATTTTAATAATTTAAATTTCTCTGTTTTTTTAAGAAATCTCTAAATATGGGTTTTCTTAAAAATTAAATGGTATGTAATAAATTAAGAAAAATAAGAACTTTCTAAACATGGGAAATCTTGATGATCTGACAGAATCTGAACTGTTTGATATAAAAAAAAATTAATAATAATGTTATGGTTAAAGTTTTAAAAACTTTATCTGCATGAAACTATATATATATACACTTGTGTGTGTGTGTATATATATATATATGCACGCGCACCTTATAAAGGAATGTAATTTATTTGAGTTATTCTATTTTTAAACTAATTACTTAAATAATAAGATTTAATTTGTAAGATTTAAATTTTAAAATTTTTATTTTAAATTAAATTATGTCATATTATATGTATGTAAACATTTTACTATATGTGTTATCCACACGAGCTTATGAATAGAATCTTTCGATCAAAATTTCCCAATCACAAATTATTATATATTCACTATGTATGTATGTATGTATGTATGAATGACAGGGAAATTCAAGAGTTTTTTAGAATTTGGAATTTTTATGCAATGACTCAAGCGTCCTTGTTTTGTTCGGGGAAATTAAATGCATACTACCCAGCTGGTCTATGGCATCATGTGTGGCATATATTATCATATGGGCCGTACTGTTGATCCGCGAACAAGAAGTCAGACAGTGTGGAAGTATATACATCTTTCGGCCTATTTGTCTTTTGCATATAAAATTATTTGGGTGGAATTATTAAGAAGAATTTGAGTTAAGAGTCTTAATTAATTTTAACAATTAAGTTTAGAAGCTTCCTCATGGACACGTACAAATATTGATGCCTAATTTTGTCAAACAGAACGTACTGTCATGTATACTGATCGATGTTTAATTTTTCTCAGGCTGGCCGGCCGGGTCATTGAGTTATGCTCTTAATTCATTGTTATAAGAATAATATTAGTATTCCTCTCTTGACTGTTTTTTCTTTTTTTATTTATTGATAAAAAAAATTGGCTATTAATATATTAATATTTTTTTTATTTTTTAAAAATATTTAAATATATTAAAAAAATTGAAAAAAAAATAATAATAAAAAAAAAAGAATTTTATCTGAACAACACGCTCAACTGTCACTACCGACGGCAGCTTAGCATCGCTTTTATTATAAATATAAAACTCCTTTAATTTCATCCTTAATTAATTAGATCGATCAAAAGTCAAACAAAGTGTATAAGTTAGTAGTGGAAGCTGGCCGATTCAGCACTATATATCTATAAATTTATAAATTTATATATATATATATATATTTAACAGACTGATCGATCGAGTAAACTTCGATCATGAGTATGAACTTCGATTAGAATTTCTTCGATGTAAAATGCTGTCATGTCACGATCACTTGTCACTTCTGGCCGGATCGAATTAATTATCGCATTAACCCATTTTTTTAGCTAAATAATTCATGGTGTTCACTTTTTCTTGCGTGCCTAATTTCTTCGAACATGTTTAAGTCCACACGCAAAAGACTCCGTCCTTAATTGTTTTTCTGCGAAAGTTATATTTTGATGAAAAATAGATCACAGCTTATATATAATTAATACCAATAGTCTATTGCACGTTAGGCACTTCATATAATCCAAATGTTTGCATGATTTTGTTGTGAGTCATGAGAGACGGACCCCCATAACTGCTTTCACTGTGCAACTCTTTGACATAATTTCCCGATCGATCGAGACATAAATATATATATATATATATATATATATAAAATCATCGTTATTGATCATAGGAAGAACTAGCCATGACTAGCTACTAGATCTGTATAAGAGACTAGCTACAGTCTAGGGCTTCAAATATTAATGGATATTCATATAACATGATGTTAATCTAATTAAAATCAACAACATGATTTTAGTTCTATATATATATATATTAATGTCAACCTTCTTTTTCGCCATTACCTCCTTAATTAGAAAAGCCCTTTTCCGTCCCTCAATATTTCACATTATACCTGCAACATGCATTTTTTCTTCTAGCTAGGCTTTTGCGCGTGGACTTAAACNAGTGATCACATTCAATTTTAATAATTTAAATTTCTCTGTTTTTTTAAGAAATCTCTAAATATGGGTTTTCTTAAAAATTAAATGGTATGTAATAAATTAAGAAAAATAAGAACTTTCTAAACATGGGAAATCTTGATGATCTGACAGAATCTGAACTGTTTGATATAAAAAAAAATTAATAATAATGTTATGGTTAAAGTTTTAAAAACTTTATCTGCATGAAACTATATATATATATACACTTGTGTGTGTGTGTATATATATATATATGCACGCGCACCTTATAAAGGAATGTAATTTATTTGAGTTATTCTATTTTTAAACTAATTACTTAAATAATAAGATTTAATTTGTAAGATTTAAATTTTAAAATTTTTATTTTAAATTAAATTATGTCATATTATATGTATGTAAACATTTTACTATATGTGTTATCCACACGAGCTTATGAATAGAATCTTTCGATCAAAATTTCCCAATCACAAATTATTATATATGCACTATGTATGTATGTATGTATGTATGAATGACAGGGAAATTCAAGAGTTTTTTAGAATTTGGAATTTTTATGCAATGACTCAAGCGTCCTTGTTTTGTTCGGGGAAATTAAATGCATACTACCCAGCTGGTCTATGGCATCATGTGTGGCATATATTATCATATGGGCCGTACTGTTGATCCGCGAACAAGAAGTCAGACAGTGTGGAAGTATATACATCTTTCGGCCTATTTGTCTTTTGCATATAAAATTATTTGGGTGGAATTATTAAGAAGAATTTGAGTTAAGAGTCTTAATTAATTTTAACAATTAAGTTTAGAAGCTTCCTCATGGACACGTACAAATATTGATGCCTAATTTTGTCAAACAGAACGTACTGTCATGTATACTGATCGATGTTTAATTTTTCTCAGGCTGGCCGGCCGGGTCATTGAGTTATGCTCTTAATTCATTGTTATAAGAATAATATTAGTATTCCTCTCTTGACTGTTTTTTCTTTTTTTATTTATTGATAAAAAAAATTGGCTATTAATATATTGATATTTTTTTTATTTTTTAAAAATATTTAAATATATTAAAAAAATTGAAAAAAAAATAATAATAAAAAAAAAAGAATTTTATCTGAACAACACGCTCAACTGTCACTACCGACGGCAGCTTAGCATCGCTCTTATTATAAATATAAAACTCCTTTAATTTCATCCTTAATTAATTAGATCGATCAAAAGTCAAACAAAGTGTATAAGTTAGTAGTGGAAGCTGGCCGATTCAGCACTATATATCTATAAATTTATAAATTTATATATATATATATATATTTAACAGACTGATCGATCGAGTAAACTTCGATCATGAGTATGAACTTCGATTAGAATTTCTTCGATGTAAAATGCTGTCATGTCACGATCACTTGTCACTTCTGGCCGGATCGAATTAATTATCGCATTAACCCATTTTTTTAGCTAAATAATTCATGGTGTTCACTTTTTCTTGCGTGCCTAATTTCTTCGAACATGTTTAAGTCCACACGCAAAAGACTCCGTCCTTAATTGTTTTTCTGCGAAAGTTATATTTTGATGAAAAATAGATCACAGCTTATATATAATTAATACCAATAGTCTATTGCACGTTAGGCACTTCATATAATCCAAATGTTTGCATGATTTTGTTGTGAGTCATGAGAGACGGACCCCCATAACTGCTTTCACTGTGCAACTCTTTGACATAATTTCCCGATCGATCGAGACATAAATATATATATATATATATATATATATAAAATCATCGTTATTGATCATAGGAAGAACTAGCCATGACTAGCTACTAGATCTGTATAAGAGACTAGCTACAGTCTAGGGCTTCAAATATTAATGGATATTCATATAACATGATGTTAATCTAATTAAAATCAACAACATGATTTTAGTTCTATATATATATATATTAATGTCAACCTTCTTTTTCGCAATTACCTCCTTAATTAGAAAAGCCCTTTTCCGTCCCTCAATATTTCACATTATACCTGCAACATGCATTTTTTCTTCTAGCTAGGCTTTTGCGCGTGGACTTAAACATGAAATTATGGCCTAATTTGTTTTTCAGCGAAATAATATTCCAACACATGAAGCCGTGTTAAAAGGACGGACTATTTTTTCCAAGTCGAGGAAAGAACGTCCAAAAGTCTCTTTTAGATGTCGCATTCTTCGGGACTTTTAGCACAATGGCAGCCTCTCTCGTATTCTTGCCATCCACGAGCCTAGCGGTCTCTCACCGAACTGGTGCCCCACCCAGCTGCTTGCTACGTACCTAGCTAGTCGTCGTTGCATGCCTTTAATTAATAGTAAAAATATGGTAGCCGATTGATTAATATTAATAACTACAAGATATAAATAGGCTGTCGCATTTGAGGTGGCATACACAAAACTGTTCCAAAATAAGAAAGAATATATGTGCAGGCGGCATCCAATTATATACATACAAGTATATATTTAATGAAAATATATCAAGTTAGGTGGCATGCATTGATCTTCTAGAACAACTAAACAACACTAGATAGCTAGGGTTTGACACCAACTTAAGATAATGATAAGATACAAATTAAAAATAAAGAAGAAATTAGTACTACCGTTGATCTCTTATCTTAATTAATTTGATTGATGGGGCTTGAAATTAAGCAATCAAAGCTAGTCCCCTTTCGAGCCAAATATCGATTGTACGTCTTGGATAGTTAGGCTGATGAATAATATCGATTTTATATTCTTTGTCGGCCAAACAGAGCCATTATATATATATATATATATATATTTATATTATAAAAGCTTAGGAATGTATAAGCTGATCCATTTTCTGATCGGTAACTAATTATCAAGGAACTTAATTAATTAGATCAAATTAATATATATATATATAATCGGGAAACTAAGTACTCTACGAAACGGAGCCAATTCAAAGAACTGTAATTGCATAATTAATTAATTAGGCGGCGTATGACCAGCATGCATGCAAGATGATCGTGTACTGCTGGGATGGATGATTTGGCAATGACACATGATCATGAGTAGAGTAAGTTGAGACAATTAATGAATACCTTATACTTAGGAATTTGAATGATAGCCAATCGTGATAAAAAGCTACGTAGTTGCGGTATATTTATATATATATATATATATATATTTATTGATGGCCTGAATGTGAAATATTTGCCATGAATGATGCATGCACCTTGGGTTTTGATGATCTGGAGCAACATATATGCAGGAAGAATACAGATGCCCGAGGTTTTTCATTTTACAAGACATGCAATGAACAGATACGTACGTCATGTATGCGTGTCCCAAACCGAGATATATTATAAGTAATGTTAGGGATAAGTCTTCTGAATCCCATAAAAATGTGGATCCCATAAAAATAAAAATAAAAAGTAAGCTTTTTATATTTTTTCATGGTGAGATTCACTTTTTTTTTTTTATAAAGGACGTGTGAAATTAATTTGTACATACACTTGAGAGGCTTGTACATATATATATATATATATATCATTTCTCGTTATATATAAAAGAAAAATACGAACTTTTTTGTTTTTATGGGGGAGAAATAAATCTCAGCTTAACCAAAGCAATATATTTCNTATAAGTAATGTTAGGGATAAGTCTTCTGAATCCCATAAAAATGTGGATCCCATAAAAATAAAAATAAAAAGTAAGCTTTTTATATTTTTTTATGGTGAGATTCACTTTTTTTTTTTTATAAAGGACGTGTGAAATTAATTTGTACATACACTTGAGAGGCTTGTACATATATATATATATATCATTTCTCGTTATATATAAAAGAAAAATACGAACTTTTTTGTTTTTATGGGGGAGAAATAAATCTCAGCTTAACCAAAGCAATATATTTCATAGCTTACATTCTCAAACGGATGGATCAGACCAATTATTGGATCTTTCATCTATATATGTCATTTTTAACGTTAAGTGGAAGACAAAAGCCTCGTTCTTTTTCTTTTAGGATTGGGCAGAGATCATGCTTAATTAGGATATATATTTAATAATTAAACAAATATAGAAGCAGCAGAGCAAGCCTCGAAAAAAGGGTTCGATTCACGCCGATTCAAATGATTTATATACCGAACCAGTTTTAGTGAACTTTTTGAATTGTTCATTAATGAACCACTTTAATTGATCGATTTAAACCGATTCTAGCTGATTTTAGACTAATTTGAACCGATTCCTCAAAANCATAGCTTACATTCTCAAACGGATGGATCAGACCAATTATTGGATCTTTCATCTATATATGTCATTTTTAACGTTAAGTGGAAGACAAAAGCCTCGTTCTTTTTCTTTTAGGATTGGGCAGAGATCATGCTTAATTAGGATATATATTTAATAATTAAACAAATATAGAAGCAGCAGAGCAAGCCTCGAAAAAAGGGTTCGATTCACGCCGATTCAAATGATTTATATACCGAACCAGTTTTAGTGAACTTTTTGAATTGTTCATTAATGAACCACTTTAATTGATCGATTTAAACCGATTCTAGCTGATTTTAGACTAATTTGAACCGATTCCTCAAAACTGTATTTATTTTTATGTTATTTAACAATTGAGTTGTAGTTCTTTATTTTCTTTAGTTGAACAATAGGAGATAAATGAGTATTTTATATTAAATTTATAGTTGTGCATAAAATACTACATTAGCCATGTGCTTATAACTTAATTATCTTTATCTTCTTCATATATGAGGCAAAAAATGTGGACAATTGAGGTTAAATACATAAATTACATATTTATTAAAACTATTTAGATTTATATCATATTTTTATTAAAACTAGTAAATGAATTTATATATTATACCTATTTTTACATGATATAAAATAATTGAATTGCATTATTTATGTTTTTTTAGTACTTTTATCAATATTGAAATAACCGATTCAAAATTGAGATTTTTCACCCGATTCTATAATTTGTTGAATCATCCTATTAATTGAATCGGTCATTACTCGATTTCGATTAATTTCAAGCCTCACAGTAGAGTACTATTAATTTTTAGACTAACATCTTTTGGTTATTTTCTTGTTTTGAATAATAATAAATAGTTTTTGGAATAGTAAGAAAGAGTTATTTTATTTTCAAGTCGGTGTGTTGTACACACCATGATCCACATGATGATTACTTGAATGCTAAGATTTAATTTGTTATAACATTCAAATTTTAGAACTTATCTTTCAAATTAAATTATATCATATAAGTATTTAACTAGTCCACTTGGGAATATAATTTATCTTTAAGAAAATATTCAAATAAAATGAAAATAGAAAAAGAAAATAGAATTTAGAGTACTATTCGCCACAGAAGTGTATGAGAGTGAATGGGATCATATCATATGATACTTTACACATGAACCTAGATTGACACCACTAGTCTTTTTTCCTGAGCCTTTCCTCCGTCTATATATAACACGGTGCTTTCTGCTCTGTAATGCAAAAAACTCTCACTCTTCTATCTCTCCCGAAAAAATGGAATACAAGGGCAAAGCTATGACACCACAACCAAAACCAATAACTGCTCCCCCTCCATTCTCTAGCTCTCCATCTTCTTCTCTTTCACCTCCCCAATCCTCTCCAAGCTTGTCTCCACCTTCTAAATCTTCTCCGTTTTTCCCATCATCTTCAGTTCAGTACTTTTCTTCTCCTAATACTGAAATTCCTCCCTCTCCTCCGCCTGTTGTTCTCAGCCCTTGTGCCGCCTGCAAGATCCTTCGCCGCCGCTGTGGGGAGAAATGCGTTTTAGCTCCATACTTTCCTCCAACTCATCCACTTAAGTTCACCATTGCTCACAGGGTCTTTGGAGCGAGCAACATCATCAAATTTTTGCAGGTTTTGTTATTATTTCTCTCTCTCTCTCTCTCTCTCTCTCTCTCTCTCTCTCTCTCACATTATATTTTATGATCATAACTTCCTATCTTAAAAATATTAATTCGCCTGGCCTTAATCATAAAGTAATTAAGGTCAACTGATGTTGGCGCATATAATATACAATTCTTTTATATCTAATATATATAAAAATATATGTGTATGTATGTACAAATATATATACATGTAGTTAATTTATGCATATGGATATTTTTCAATCTCCTAGCTAGTGGGCTTCTCCAAATAAAGCAAATTACAGTGTTTCTTTTATACGTCATGCATGCTTTATCTTGAAACGATCATGAAGTGAAATCATGGAAATCAACTTAATTAATAGATCATTTAACTTTAGAACCCTTTTGAATTGGGAATTTGGGACAATTCCAACACATGGTCCGGTTCTTAATTACTTCGATCCAATTAATTTATCCTTAATATATATATATATATTGGCAATCGGGTAATGGCATATTGGAGAGTTTCACACACATACACACACACAGATATATTAATTAAGCTTCAAAAGTTAGAATCGGTCGTGATCACAATTAACCAACGATGTAACTTTAGGAGGGCGGTCAAAGTTAGGTAATAGAGCTATGATTTTTCTACTATTATAGACAATCATATTGAACCCGTTCTACTCGTAAGCTGCACATGCTTCCAAACGTTTCAAAGTCCACCCCGAGTGGGACATGCTTGCTTCCTACTGCAAATCAAGACCATCATTGTAAAATTCACTCCAAAAGAAAGAAAAAACCTGTGCCCGGCCATTCTCGTCCCATCAATATCACTGAGTACGTACAAAAAATACAGCCAATTAAATAATTAGCTGAGTTATCTAGTATATATCTATTTGATATCTCATATGCGCGCATGATTCATACTGATCTCTCGATCGGTTTTTGTTATAAATTTTTGCTATTGCTCTCAGTAAGTACTTAATAATAATGTAACTGCTTCTTGCAATATTACGGCCACCAATTAGCTTCCATGCATGGTTAATTAATTCGATCTCCCATCTCACAAACAAAAATTTTCAGGAAATTCCGGAGTCCCAGAGAGCAGATGCAGTGAGCAGCATGGTTTATGAAGCAAACGCCAGGATTCGAGACCCAGTCTACGGTTGTGCTGGTGCAATTTGTCAACTTCAAAAACAAGTTAGCGAGCTTCAAGCACAATTGGCAAAGGCGCAAGCTGAGCTCGTCAACATGCAATACCAGCAAGCCAATTTGGTTGCCTTGATTTGCATGGAAATGACAAAATCTCAGGAGTACTACAACGGCGTTAATGAGCAATTACAAGGTATACCATCTGTTGATGCAGGAAGTCTTTTAGAGGATAACAATTTGGCCTTGGCTTGGGAATCACCTCTTTGGACATGATCATCATCGATCATGCATCAACAGCGGAATGAAAATTTTCGGTCAACTTTCCAGCAGGTGGGGTCCGGCCGGGATGCGATCGTGATCAAGATCGAACATATATATTTATATGAATTAGAGAATATTCGCAATAAAGTAATTTTTATGGTAGATCATGATGATGTTTCTGCACTAGACCTGTCGTACTCATTATTGACAAGGGAAACCTTTTACCTACCAGTAGTATCTGTATTACAATGAAAATTAAGGAGTGTACCAGAGAGAGAGAGAGAGAGAGAAATCGAGCAAAACTTGTAGGAAATAATTAGGCATTTAGGACATCCTAATTATGATCTTAGTGCCTGATCTCTGTGCTAATTCTTGAGTCAAAGACCTAATTTTATCTTCGGAAATGAATATTTATTACCGAATATTAATTCTTCTAGCTAGATTGTCATGAGAATACTTCATGTACATAATTTGTGAGCAACAAGGCGTACGTACGTGCGCGCGTACATCATGATTTTATATACCATATATGCACATCCGAGCATAAGATAATTTACAGGTAACCATACAAAGGAAAAATTGCAGGATTGATATATAGTTTAGGAAAAAATAAAGACAGTTTGATCCAAAGTGATCACGCAGCTAAAGACAAGATTGATAAGACAAATTAACTCTTATCATATCCGCCAAAAATAGATCTAGAGCTGTGACGTTGAAATGTCAAGGTCATGAAATGCTAAATTGGTAATCACTCCATCTATTTAGGAAAATTTTATTCACTACATTGTCATCTAAATTTCATTCCATTATATAAGATGTGTCACATTTATCACTATTAAATAATTTTTATCCAATAATAATAAGTCGAGAAAAATAAAAGTGGGATAATAGTGTGGTGTATTAATAAGACTGTTTATCCGAGTTCCGGCCAGGGAACTAGGGTATACCCATCTAGGTTAGCTTGCGTTAGACCTGGGTCAGAACCTGGATGAATCCAGGTTTTTAACAATCCGGATTCTGGGTTGAACCCGGCTTCAATTCCGAACTTTTTACTGGGTGCAACCTGAAATAGGTACTAGCCATGTGC